>JAMKCH010007033.1:0-69532 GCA_023653785.1 Ophioderma brevispina
TGGTGAACAAAATAACCAATTGAAATAAGAAGGACGAATTAGTATTTTATTGTTACCTTGTTTTCTTCTTGTTCTGTGTGTGTTATTCAATAATAATCCTTCATTAGGCCATACAAGAAAAGTTTGGGTGGTTTCGTGATTTTATCCTAATCACGACTTACGTACGTGTCGTCATTACCATATCACTCGCCTTCCGACCTACGGCATGTTATAACATGTCGTCTGAGTGGCTGGATCTGATGTACGGCGCGCGGGGGGGAAGTATGACTGCTGATGATATGTGTGCATATTTAATTAGCCAGCCTTATGACGGAGCATCGGGGCAAATTTAAAGCTGTTTGTTTGGCACTCGTCCAGGGTGCTCGTCAGGCTCATATAGATTGTGGTTGTGTAAAAACTACGATAGAAATGTTGAATTTTCTCAATAGGTTTAGACCCATGAGGGATTATTTCGTAGAAAACAAAAATAATTATGATGCAAAACATCCAATCCATTAGAACCCTTGTTTTTCGGGCATAGATATTGAGATTTAGTTTCATCACATGCAATTCTCTACGGGGATGATAATGTAGTTTCTCTCTCACGAAAAGGCATTTAGATAATATCTTTAGCCGTCTGTAACACAGGATACGTTGTGCGGACCCCCCCGGGAAAATTCCAGTGCAAATACTTCCACACCGCCGTAGATATCGCCGATGTCAACACACGCCTGCGCCTGATGGGCAGCATGAGCTACTAAGGCATGGGGTCGCCGGGCGCCTTACTTTGCGCTGTGAATTGGGGTTGATTTGCTAGAGACGTTAGCTATTTTCGTCTTAGATTTAACAAGAAATAAACACACTGTACAATTTCCTACTTATTATTCCATTAATGGTTTATTTAGTCTTGTTGAAATTTTTCCCTCGATTATGTCACGATATTTTCATGAATGATACCATTTTCCGTGTTATTTCCGTATGATTTTTTTTTTTTGCGTCACTAAAATTTCCCGCGAAGTCAGCAGGATTCCCGGCAATGAGATTCCCGTTATTCCCGGTTTTTCCCGCCGTGCCTCTACCCAGCTTTGCCATATTTTTAGAAGTTGGTTGCATTAAATAACTAGAATTCGCGTTCACGGCTTTCACGCTCACTATATTAAAAGAATTAAGCTGTGGGCCGCTCCCATGACTTTTGACCTGGCACATGAAGTTTGACGTCATCAACATATGAGGGATCCCAGGTGCCATATGCCAGAAGGTTTGGTTCCAATTGAAACTTCAAATTTTCAATTGAGGTCAATTTACATTTTTATCCTATTTTTCATCTTGACCCCTCACTGACCTTGACTTGGTACATGACCATTGGACCCCATCAACATGAAGGATCAATGGTGCATATTGACAGAAGTTTGGTTCAATTGAACTCAACTTTTTCAATGGAGGTCAATGTAAAAAAAAAAATAACAATAGTGGGACACACACACATACACACGCACAACGGATTGCTAAGTAGTTCCAGCTGGAGTGGCAGCCCACAAAAAAAAAAAAAACATTGCATTACTGCTAAAGATGATAAGCAGCTAAAATATGATGAAGTACTTTTGCCACATGATCTTAGTTGGTGATAGTGTGAAATTGCTAGTTATGGTCAAATGAAATTGCAATATTCTGATAAACCACTAAACCTGTTTTTCTTGAACTTTGAAACTGACCCTGAAAACCCCGGATTCCCCTTCCTGTAACGCTACCAACTCTACCACTCCTTCACCCACCGACTCCCCACCACATCAACCATTGAGGCCTACTTTCTAAACCTGTAAACCAACCATTCATGAAAAAAGTATGATCACTGGAGGCCTGTCAAAATGAAGTAAAAGTTTGTCTGCACTGGATCCCTGCAACTTTTGCCATGGGTATTTCAATTTTGGCTTTTATTTGGGGGGTCAACACGAATCTGCCGATTTGCGGCATTGGGGATTCAAATGTCATTAGGGAATCTTACATGTATTTTCTAGGCGCTCGTCCCAGCGGGAACATTGCAAAATCACCTTTTAATCTTCTTTCATAATCTTAGTAAGTCATTGCTATTTAGGAGAAAAAAAAAATATGGTTCAAAAATCCTTCGGGGTTAGGGGATTAATCCCGCTGCAACATAGTGTAATTTCCAATAACAGTATTTAGAATTAAATATTAGTGACCAGGCCTAGGCCTTAAGGTGCAAGTCTGTGTGTGATCGTTTGATATATTAGCGTAAGAGCGCCCTCCTACCATTAAGTCTTTGAATAAGACTAGCACTCGGGTTACGCTGGAAGTTGATGCCGATCTGTTGCGTTAGGTTGGAACATGTCCCACCCCCAGCTTCCTAATAAACCTGTACATGTATTGTTTGATGTCATACCCACAATCTTACCAAGTTTTGTTGTTGATTGTTGTGAAACATTGTAATAGTTGTTACTACATTTTTTACCACTAACATTTAATTCTATTCCCTCCCTCCCCCTGCCCTATCTCTTCACACACACACACCACACACACAACACCAATATTGTAATAAAATTAAAAACACACACCACACACAAATACACACATACACAAATTGAAACCGTCCATAAAAATAATGGGCATTCAAAGGAAATTTAAGCATTTTAGATGTCATACAAAGAAATTCAGGAAATTCTTCAAAACTTTCAAGTAATATGCTCAGTGTGACACAATCATATTATGATGTTTGCAAATTTCATTGCACTACCTAAGTTACAACAACTAGCTAATCTCAACTTGCTATATGAAAGACTGCAGAGTGGTGTGTCTGACGCTTGGCCATAGAACCCCCCCCAAATCGATGCCCTTGTTTCTGGTAAACATAAGCATGGTCTACGTCCCTTCCCTTGACATTACTACTCTTGATGGGCCGGGACTGTTGCCAAAAATGTTCCCTGTTTTCTTGATAGAGACCCTACTAACATGCCGGCAAGGGTGCCAGACACACTCCAGTGAACCACGAGTATTGACTTTATTGATTTTTTGTCTAACAAATTTGTGGTACAAGCTAAGGTTGTGTACACTCACCAGTCTCAAGGTTGAGTTACACTCATCATCTTTATTAGACTTACTATTCTTAAGTGCCACAAATAGTGCATTAAGGAATAAATGAGTCTGAGTCACTTGGAGACCGCGACTGACATCGCTTCACTTCACACTGATACCAACTCGGGAGCTGGTTCCAAAGTTTTAGGAACCCATGACTTGAAAGATTTGTCACCCTTATTTTCCCGTCTAACAACAACACAGATCACATTACCGCAATGGCGGCAAAAAAAGGATACATAATAATACTCAAATCCGACGTGTAAAAGTCTCTCTGTTTTTCCGTCCGAATTAGCGCTATAAATCCAGTATATAATCCATATTATATCCAGATAAGTTTATGGTATAGTAGTAGGAGTCTTCCGTATGAGAGATCTATCACTATCCAGTCTCAAATTCTTCAGTTAATGATTTGTTGGCTGCTATGACAGAGCTGCGGTAACACGCGTCCGTTGGTCAGGCTGCCAAAACGGCATTGAGGAAGAGCAATGGTTGACGGAAACAAAGAGGTTATCTAGGGGTCAATAAGAGGGGGCGTGGGAGAGAGGCAGAGTGAGAGAGGGGAGGGGGGGAGTGGCGGTGAGAGATGAGAGAAAGGTGAACAGGGGGAGGGAGAAGTGTACCTCTGTGGTCACGGTCGAGTAACCATTTTAATCTTTCGGGGGGCTAAAATAGGTTTTTTGGGGGCATTCCACTTCTCCAGAAGGGAATGCATATATTTCAGGTTCAGTCAACATTGGTGTAAGGAAATCAGCTCAGTGAAATGATTTAATTATATAACTGCTGTTAACGCCTTGATAGCCTTGACATAAATAAAACCAAATAATGCTATAGAAAACGGGCAGCATCCTGTTCTCTCAGGGTAAAAAAACCAAAAGTTTTTACAGCACTTTCAATCCAATCCATGATTATAAGATCACACCAAATGGCTCAAGTCTACGCAACCCAATTTTTTCTTTGTTTAGCTTGTCTTTGCATACATTCGGAACATCAAGTATTATTATTAATATTATTTATAACTCATTAATTACTTGGACAAAATACAACAAAATTGTGTAGTTGTGGCAATATCTGAGACATGGTTAAAACCCGAAGATGAATTAATAATTCGTCAATGCACCCCGTTGGCTACCCATTCCATCATATTCTCAGGCCTAACAAGCGTGGTGGTGGAGTTGCACTTCTCTACTTCTCTCAAATCCAGTCTGTCTTTAACATCAAAGAAAAACCACAATCAATACCACACCTTCGATCTCTACCTGCGGAATATCCTGTAACTACTCAAGATCTTCCGACTTGTTATCATCTTCGACCTGAAAATGATCTCGTCGGGCATCGTGTAAATTTCTCTGCCTTTCTACAGGAATTTGAAAACCCTTATTACACGATCACCTTCCTACATGCATCGGACATTCTGTTTGTTGGTGACTTCAACAGATCATTATCTAAACCCATTAAAGAGTGCTACAATTAAGTTTAAAGAGCTCCTCTCTTCATATGGTCTTATTCAACATGTTAATGAACCTACGCTACCGATAGGTAATTGTTTGGATCTGCTCATCACCCGTGATATATGTAATAATACTGCACACTCATCTCTAATATATCTGTGTATCCTGGCATGTCTGACCACTTTTCTGTTTTGCTGATCTTAACCTGAAGAGACCACCTATCCCGACTGCTACTATAAAAACACGTCGTCTGAAAATATTGATATGCAGAAATGTTTGTTTTGACATTATTACTCATTCTGGCCAATGTGACTTTTGAAAAACCATGAATGTGGGAAACTCATGTTGACGAAATAATGAACTACACTTTATAATATTTTAGAAAGCATGCTCTATAACAACTCGTACTATTAAACTCACCACTGAATCTCCCTGGTTTAACGATGAAATTCGCGACGCGCCAGAAAGCACGTCGTCAACTTGAACGTACGTGGCGAAAAAAAAAGTGGTAAACTGAATTCAGAGGCAATTATAATCAAAATCAAAGACTGTTGTCAAAAACCATATCAAACGGCAAAAATAAGCTCTATTCTTCTCAAATCAATGAAAGTGCTGGAGATCAAAAGAAGCTGTTTAAATTGTTGACAAACTTCTTCAACACATCAAAATTTCCGTGCTTCCATCTTCAGATTCTGATAATCTCTTGCTACTAATTCAGAACTTTTCTTCAGAAGATTGAAACCATTCGTGAGACTTTTACAACACAACATGTAGTGTTCCTGACCCTCTAATTTGTGTGAAACTGAACCCAAATATACCTTCATGCATGGATTGTCTCATTTTGTAGCAGTCCAGTAAACAGAAGAGGTCAGAAAAGTAATCATGAACTCCCTTCAAAATCATGTGAGCTTGATCCTATACCACTTCATGATTAAGGACATATAGATGTTTTCTGCCACCCTTACAACTATTAGTAAATTAATCTCTTGGATCTGAGTTTTACCCACAAGTCAAAAAAAAATCGGCTTTGGTGCGTCCACTTCTCTAAAAAGCAACTTGGATAAGAGTACTCAAAACTACAGACCGCGTTTCAAACTTGAATTTCTCGGAAGCATTGAGCGAATATTGTCCTGCCAGGATCACTGAACACATCCAAACTTTAACTTATTTCCGATCCTTATCAATCGCGTATAAACAATTTCATGGAACTGAGACAGCCCTTCTCGTGTAAATAATGACATTTTTGACCCCGCTCTTGATAATGGCAAAAATTACAAGCCCTATTCTTTTAGATTTAAGTGCTGCGTTTGACACGGTCCCACAATCCTTCTCTCTCGACTTCATACTCATCTTGGTATTCCCGGCCAGCCTTGCGTGGTGTAAATCATATTTGTCCGTCAAAGACCACAACATGTTCGCATTGGCAAATGCTCTTTCAAAATAGTTACTCTTGATTACTCAGTTCCTCAAGGCTCTGTGTCTTGGCCCTCCGTGGTTTAGGCAGTTTAACAACCTACCCAATTCAGACATCATGTCGTAATACCATTTAATAAAATTATCCACTATATGCTGATGATACTCAGGCTCTATTTTCGTTTAACTCTTGTTCAGAACAAGCAGATTCTTTGTATCATCGTTCCTTGAACAATGTATAAATATGAATTCGCGAGTGGATGAAGACAAACTTCCTGAAATTGAATATGAGAAAACAGAATTTCTTCTATTCGGCTCTCACCACAATTAACAAAAAGTAACATCCTTTTGTCCACAATTCGGCGACTCTCAAATCACTCCTGCTTCCAAGCCCGAAATCTTGGTGTTATTTTTGATTCTGCCATGACAATGAAACCTCACATCTCAAATATTGTTAGTTTCCTCTTCAATATGCACATCAGAAATATTATTGCGTATTCGGCGAAGTATCTTAGTCATCAGTGGCCACGGAACAGATCATCCATCTCATTTTTAATCTCGCTGGATAACGGAACGCTCTTTATATGGTTCCCGGTCACATCAACTTTACGTCTTCAGAAAATCCAAAACACCGCTGCTCGCATTCTTACCTTGGTCTAGAAAGGGCAGGTGTCATTTGCGCCATATTTTAAAAACCTGCACTGGTTGCCAGTACTTACAAGGATTGTGTCAAGATTATGTTATGTTATAATCGAGAAAATGTTGTCTCCTACTTATATTTCTGAACTTTTGTCCAATTATCGCCCTCTCGGTCATTATCGCTCTGGAAAAAAGCATCTTCTTCAGGAATTGAATCAAATCGCTCATGGGGTGACAGATCTTTGGCATCTGCTCCACGCCTCTGGAATGAACTGCCATTGAACTCAAACTGCTAAGTGTGACTGTTTTTTAAGAAACTCTTACAAACTTTATCTCATGGCAAAAGGCATTTGAATGAAGTGTAATTTGTATCATTATTATTATTGTTATTTACTTATGGGCAAGTTAAGTTTTATCATATCATAAGGAAAAAAAAATGTTAATTTGTTCAGGCATTTTCATATTGCATTGCATGCTGGGGCAAAATAAATGTATTTTCATGCAGTTGGCTCAATATGCAATATACTTTCTTTTCATATAGGTATTATTCTGTTGATATAATTTTTGTTTGTATTTGGTTGGCGCCATGAGTGCCCTGCAAGGTGGATATGTGTGGCGCGGTATAAATCTATATTGTATTGTATTGTATTGTATTTTTCACAAATAGCCCGCATTTGATTCATTTTCTATGTTTTCCAAATTAGTCCCTAAAGTAAAGACTATACTAATTTGAAACTGCATGAAGTGTAGCCTCTCAAATGCCTTTGTGGAAAAAAAAAATGATTATATTATTATTTCTTCGTTCATCATACCACATTTTTCTACAATTCACAACAGATTGGGCACGACACCATAGCGGCTGATCCCACCTTAAAGTCTTCAAAAGCTTTTTTGTAAGCTCACTAGTCAATTGAAACAAAAGCAAAACAAAACCCACTCATCTTTTGAAGGTGATCTCATGTTTTCCGAGTAATTCTTTGAAAATGATCCCTGAAACTAACACATACATATGGCATATCAATTCACTAGAGTGTATCAAAGGCTTAGGTGGGATTTACAAACCTGCCTACATCCAAAAAACATCTTCAAGTGCAATTTCCCCTTCCGCAGTTTTAATACTGTTTTATCTTGGTTGGTGATCATGGTCGACAGTGTCTTGTGGATACAGCCTGAATCCTGGCTGGATTTGGAGTGCAGCATCATGAATCAAAGCAAAGGTGTTTATCTGGTAGGGTGCAAGCAGGTCGTAAGTGGCAATAGCTGCCATGTGGATACATCTGTGTGCTGTCAAATGTATTGAGATTACTCAATTTATCTTTCCTGTTCAGTGGCGCTTGAAATGGTTGGCTTCAAGTGACTGTGTTGCCTGAAGAAACATTTCAAGAGCCACTGGCCAAAGTCTTGGCATAATAGTATGTTTGATGGAAATATTTCTGACAAATGGCAGAAACCCCACTTTGTAATACACAAATGTTGGCAACCAGCTACTCCAAAAAAAAAAAAAAAAAAAATAATCGTATGCAAAAGTTGTTTTGTTGCATATTGACCTAGCGTTCCAGATGTGAACGTTTAACTTATTGTGATCATGCAATTGAATAGGGTGTAAATTGGTTGGGTTCAATGAGTTACGATGTGATGTAGTATGAAACCGATCAGAAATTCTAACTTCAATGTTCCTAATTGATCGTTTGAGTCAGTGGCTCTTGAAATGTTCTTCAAGTGACTGTGTTGCCTGAAGAACCATTTTAAGAGCCACAGACCAAAGTCTTGGCATAATAGTATGTTTGATGGAAATATTTCTGACAAATGGCAGAAACCCCACTTTGTAATACACAAATGTTGGCAACCAGCTACTCCGAAGATAATATTTCCAGTTGAGCTAACCAATCCGATAATGCATTATGGTGTGACATCTCGGTTACATATCAGTCAGGACTTTTGCCAAATATAAACTTTAAGGCACTATCAGTGATTTGCTAAAGATTTTTTTTGTTTTCAAATCAGATTTTTGCATGTCTTTAACAACTAAAAGTATCCTAACATACCCTACAAGACTAAAGCAATAAGGACAAAATGGGATATTTTAGTCAGTACTGTCCACATGGACACTTACTCCAACCCGCAATTGAATGGAGATTCATTTCTATGAACACTGCTATTTTCCTCCTTTACAAGAATTCTACAGACTTATCCTTCACTTTTAAGCTGTTCCTGCAAATTTAAAATATTCTTGCTCTTTTGACTCCTTTACTGGATCCTTTACTGGATCTCCAAGACCAGGGACGTATGCAGGATTTATTTTGGGGGTGCGGGACTTCGAAAAAATTGACTTTTTTTTGTAAAAGTAGACATAACCCCCCCCCATAAAATATTCTTTTTTTTTACTTTTTGAACATTTTATCACCAAAAGTGGACTCCCCCCCCCAAATCTCGCCAGTTTCTCCAAGTTTCTATATAATATGTGTCCAATATTCTCTTGGGTTATATCATTTACTTGATCCTCATGTACATTGAATTGAGTTTCGCTTCATCATAGATTCTGCTAGAATCATATATATAGGTCATCTCCTTCTAAATACAAAAAAAAATTGATCCATCTTGAAGTACAAATAAGTAATGCAATTTTGGTAAAAGCACATTTTCACAAAATATTTATTTTAACACATTATATTCGTTTTTTTGTTTGTTAATGCATAATGAAGCCATATGTCCGGCACAGGAGTTAGTTTACAACTGTACATGTACATCATGGCCAGTGGGTGGTTATAAAACCCCTCACTGTTCCCAATCCACCCAAAGACGGCCATGTTATAGGAGCGATCGTATCATGAGGTGTGTTTCTATTGGGACCAATTTTCCGGTTTAAACCAGAAAAGGGATTAACTTGGCTCAATAGAAACAGCCGTCCTACTGCAATTTCTTGCTTATACCGACGAAAGTTTCCACCGGTATTTATCCTTGTTTTGGAAGGATAATGCCAGAGAAATTATCCAGTTAACGCCAATAGAAACACACAGCGTTCCGATAGATTGCACATACCGGAGAAAGGAAATTGACGCCACGTGATCACAGCAATTGACACCCGTCCCAGCTTGCGCAGTGATGTTGACGTTAGTAACCAGTGTGTTTACTCATTTTGTCACCATCACCATTCTCTGTCGCCGTCTTATACTTTTTGGTACGCGATTGCACATCTCTGTCATGTCCGTAGAAGCTGAATATACCTCCTGATCCCTTTCTGCCTATCACGACGTGTGGATGGGCTTGCAGAAGAATCATTTACCGATGAATAAAAACTTAAAAAATATGGCATTAGACTAAGGACATTTGCTCTTCCCGCCATCTTTGATCTGACATTTCGGCGAGGTCACAGCCCACAATACAACGCGATTGACCTGTGAAGATGTCCTTTAGCTGGTAAAATCACAGTCCGTAGCACAGTCCGTATCACAGTCCGGAAAACGCTGCTCAATAGAAACTTCACACTTTTGTTTATTCTCAGTATCAACCGGATAATATTTTATCTGGATAAATACCGTCTGTTCAATAGAAACACGCTAATGGATACACAGGGCCTGGGATCAGTTACACAGTTCAACTAATCCTGACACCTAAAGCCATTACCAAATGACTTAATCAAACGTTTTGTATTGATAGAGCTATGCAAAACAAAGAATAATAATATAATTTTGTCAAACTGTCAAACTTTACCTAAACATTTCTAAAATCACTTCAAATTTCACTGCCCTACAGGTAACTAAGCTCTCCTGCACTTGAGCATTTAACTGACATCTGAAATGATTTTGTCCTTGTAATTCACTTCTGATTGTTTATAATCTATCTTAAGTATTAACTACTGTGCAAATTATCTTGATAATTTGCCACTTACAATGCTATATAAACACTGATTGATTTCAATCCATCAAAATTGTGAAACACTTCTATTAGTCAAGTTCATCTATAAAATTGACGACAAATAATTGCACATGTTTAGTGTATCTTAATGCGGCCAATCTGAATATATGTGAAAGAGGTTCTGAGACTAAGATTAGATTTAATCACAGATAAAATGCGACAACTTTAAGTGTCACTAAATTGGGTACTCGTATGAAGAGTTCACAGGTTTTAATACCTTGACATTTATTATTACAGATATTACATTGACTTTGAATTGGAAAATGTCTGTTAAAGAGCTTAAAGGTTGTTGACCCATCATGGGTCCAATTTTTTTGTACGTTTTCTCCTGAGTCACATGGAAGCATATCATTTAAAGGTGCAACGAGAGATTTTGAGACACCAAATATTGTGTCACAATATACTTTATAGACATTACACTCAATAATTTCTTACCTTGTATTTGGCAAAAAAATTAGTACATAAAAAGAGAGAAAAAAGGTGATTTTGATTTGCTTTATATTTCAATATAAAGCATACGCTGAATTTCGTATTTGCTCCTATATGAAATTAGAAATTTCACAATTTTTGTACCAAAGAAACATTTCTCAGCTTAAAGGTGCAACGAGAGATTTTGACATTATCGGGTCTGTGCCTTAAAAAATTTAAAGTACTGATTTTTGCCTGGTGATAAAGCTTTCCGTTCACAAAACTATACCCAGATGAAAGGATTCAAGCCAAGAATCCAAAAGCACCTATTTCCACCAACTAAAAAAAACATACCTAAACAAGTACTTTTGTCTTTTTTGCTACCTAAACAAGGAGGGAGAGCGTGAACCTAGAGGTTAGGGACGCACCCATTGATCAAGTGAGGGGGGGGGGGTTTGGAAGTTTTCTAAAAAAAAACAAAATTCCCCCACCGGACTTTATGAGCAAAAAAAAAAACTTTCCCACTTCCATTTAAAAAAAAAAACTTTCCGCACCTTATTACGAAAAATGCGTCCTCAAGTAGGCAAAAGAAAAATCCATCCTATGACTTGAAGAAAAAAAAACTTGCCTCCAAAAGCCAACGAAAAAAAAAAACTTGCCTCACCCAAACTTCAAATACCCCCCCCCCCCCTTCGAAGTCTAATGGTGGTCCCTAGGTGCTTGCCTCGGAGCAAATTTATCCATCAAATTACGGGTTGATCCCGGGGGGTTCGTGGGCACTTGCTGGGATTTTATTCGGGTACTATCAATTCGATTTGATCTGTTATACCAGCTAGTGAGTAATACAGAATACCGCCCCTCCATGGTTCACTTGGAATTGGGCTAATGGATCATGAAAGCATCCGTCCTTTGGAGGGGAGTTAGCCGTCATCCCGTGTACAGAGAGTCACAACTGTCCCTGTACATCGCAGTCAGTGTCGAATAAGAGTAGGTGTACACCCCTTACTGTTCCCAATACGACCTCAGCCTCAAAAAGCGGACCGTGTTAGGAGCATCCGTACCATGGATACACGCCGCCCTGGATAGCACAATAGCTGAATAAATCCTGACACACCACAAAGCCATTACCAATGACTTGTGGAAAGAGCAAACAAACAAAAAACCTAACAAAGTAGATGTCAGTTTGCTACCCTAACAAGTAGTAAGCAATGCAGTGTGTCGGTTAAATCTTGCTGTGCTTTACATATGTTTGAGATTTTGAGCTCTGCTAAAGGTAGTATTGCATACCCTAAAAACACGTACATCCCAATTTCAGTGGCCGTGTAAAAAAAATCCCCTTTTTTCCATATCTTGCTGTTGGACACCCTAATCAATGTACGTGCGTACATAGCCTGTTGGGAAAAAGGGACCCTTTTAAGTGTTTTTCTTCTTCAAGCATCATTATCCACCTTTGAAACAAGTGAAAAACACGCTTATTTCGCTGATTACCAAATAATTACAAACGAGCGAATGGGCGGACGCTGTTTTCACACATAACAAGGTCAAAGTTCCTATTGCCTAACCAAAATTAGAACTGCCACACTACTGTATAAAAAAAAAACGTCACACTTGCCATAGCAATTACGGAACAGACTATAGCCCACGATTTGGAAGCCATGTGAAATCTGCAAAAAAAACATTGTGCCCGATTTTTGCAACAATAAACTTTCGCACCAAAACCCACATGCCTGAGATGTTATTGGAGGTATAACGATAACGATTATAACTGAGGGTCGCCTGCAAAAATAACAAGTACATTTTCCAGCTGTAAGTTTAGTGGTGATGGGCTTGGGTTGGTAACATTAGCATCTGACAGTGAGGTGTTGAATTAGAGGGCAGGATGCACCTATAGTCTTTTATTAATCCTCTCTTGGTTTTTACATGCGCAAAAAGACGGCATATTTTGACGAGTGTAAAAAACGACCTCAATGATAAATAACATCACTGCATGGAGGAGACAAACAGATTATAGCTCTTGGAAAGGTGCCTTAGTAAAATCCTTTGTTATATACATGTATACATGTGTAATGTATGCAAAACATCAATTACCAGATCAATCACAATCGACTCCCATTTTTATTGCATTGGTCTCCAGCCCAATCTTTCCTAAAATGTATTCCACTCTAAGCAAATATAGAAAGCAGAAGAGCTTTGAGGCAAACTAACTAAAATAATCCAGTGTATGCCAAAAGAAATGTCTATCCTGAGACCACGTCCTGAGGCAAATGAAGTTAATTCTTAATTCTATAAAGTAGTTGTCACCATCTCCTTATTTAGAACACTTGAAAAAATGCCCCATGACATTGCTTATTCTCTATGTATTAACGCCTTTGATCAAGCAAAAAATATAGTCTTCCCGTTTGTTTTTTGGACATGTCAATTTAATAATTTCACTTATCAGGGAAATTAATGTGTATGACCCGGAGGAGCCCAATACTCTCTAGTGACACGTTTGTGACTGTTCTTGTCAGCAAATTAGGTGAAACTGTCAAAACTTGACTACAAAAATATCCGTCCCCGGATTTTCCTCAGCGGTGTAATTATTTGACATAAACTCCAGCATTTGTAGCCATTCACAATGGAACTCTCCCTGTGGAATAGCATTTGGCCCAATTCGCATGAGTTTCGCCAACTCTACCTAAGACTACTGCTAATAGCAAAAGTCACTCACTTCTCACTAAGGCGCCCTCGGTCGGACTCCCTAGAATATCGCCAAGGGGATGGCTAGTCATGGCTGTTGAAAGCTCTTCAGTAGTAAAGCCAAGTGTCCTTAACCAGAGTGACAATGTAGGTAGTTGGATGGACGTCCAGGTTTTCCGATGTCCATGTGAGGTCTCCTCCTCCTTTTTCCAGGTTATAGATGTGCGTGCCAAGGCGCCAAGAGACTAGTCCAGCTTTAAGGTTTGTCAAGTAAAGGGCCGGATAAATGTGTTCAGAAAGTCATTTCATCCTGCAGAGTATTGGGAAGAATTAATTTTTGTGGGAATCTTCGGTTGAATGTGGGAATGAACGAAGTGAGGGAAGTTCTCAGTGCAGGTTGGAGATGTGTAGCTTGAGGACACCAAATATTTAGTGCTGTCATAGCTACCATGTGTGCTGGGTATTTATATAGCATGTAAGTGGCATTCCTTCTCCAGTCGGGCAATGTAGATGTTGCAACATGGCACCAACACTGGTAGTGGGAGAGCGTGGCCGAACGGTTAGGGGTGATTTCTTGGCGGCCAAATTACCATCAAAATTCCCGGGGGTTCGAATCCTGGTGGGGTTGTGGCACTTGCTGGGATTATTCGGGTAATATCAATTCTGATTGATCTGGTATCCCGGGCTATGGATTAAAGACAGAATACCGCGCTCCTCCATGCTTCACTTGTAATTGGGCATATGGTCCTGAAGCACCCCGTCGTCGGAGGGGACGTTTAAGGGCCGTCGGTCCGGTGGTAAGAGAGTCACAACTTGTACATGTACATCGCAGTCAGTGTGAATAAGAGTAGGGTGTAAAACCACTGACTGTCCATCCGCCCCAGCCTCAAATAGCGTCGGTCATGTTAGGAGCGTACGGTATCATGGATACACGCGGCCCCGGATCAGCATACTAGCTTGACAAATCCCTGACACCACCACAAAGACCATTACCAATGACTTGGATTACGAGCACACAAAAAAAACAAACATGGATGTCTGCGCGTAGTTGTCCAAGGTGAATCTATAGCAATGGTCTCACCTGAGACTCATAGGTCTAAATGAATGAGGACTGTGAAAAACTATTTCCTCCTCTGCTTCTGTTGAGACAATGCCCAGCAAATCTCAAACATCTACTGATATTCTATAGATGGGTGGGAGATCAACATTAAGTTCTTTGTTGGTGATTTTTCCGGCAGTTAAACATTGAAAGAGTTCTCAACATCCTACAGCAACCATCTAGTGATTCCTGATATGTTGATAGGGTCCAGGTTTCTGCACCATAAAGAAGGAGTACACTTTCAACTCTAGCTTGGAACAAGCATTGTTTGATCTTTCTGGGGAGATTTGACTTCCACAGATTAGAAAGGGCATTCAAGGAATTACAGGCAAGTGCGGACTGCAAAATCTGTGGGGTATTGCCAATCCATGACCCAAGTCAGTCATGCCCTCAAGTTTACTGCATCAACTGTGAAAAGTTCAGCACCTGATTTGGTTGAAAAATGTGCACATTAGTTTGGTTTGTGGCCATTCAGTGAAGCCTGACATGAATGGTAGCTTCCTCAACTTTGATCAGGAGCTTTTGTGCTGGTCTATAGTATTGGAGATAAGTCCAATATCAGCGGCAATGTCTAGGTCTGACAAGTGTTGGGTTGCTCAGTTATTATTTAGAAATGGGGTCTCAGCAAAAAGGTGGGAAAGCAAAGAGTTTATGGATTAATCTACTTAAAAGGTGGGATAATTACTTAAGGCGGGATTGGTATCAGAAGCAAGCTCTTATCGTTCTCACAACCCCCAGTAAAATTTTAGATTGAGTGGTTATGAACACTCCCATCCTTGCAGATCATGATTTTCCTAACCCTTTGGTCTAGACTCCATTTCTAAATCAAAGCATGAGGCAACCCAACACTTATGTTTGTTAGCCAATACTGTGCCCAATCGACTGTCTAATGCTCACCATCGGGCTGTTCAGTTAAGAAGGTACGCTTACTTTTTGGGTAAAAAAAATACTTTTTTGGTTTTTCCTTATTTATTCCAAATAAACGTATGACCATTTTTTTTCTAGTTAGCTTTGCTAACCAGCATTCAAAACTGTCTGTGACCAAAATCCCAGGTTTGGGGAAACACGTATGCTGTAGTTTTTTCAAAAAAGAAAAAAAAAAAGTCCTTAACAAAAATATCTGTCCACTTTATCAATTACGGTGCAACGAGAGATTTTGAGACACAAAATATTGTGTCATAGTATGTAATTTCTTAGATTATACCACCAATAGATTTCTTACCTTGTATTTTGCAACAGAAATGGTTTTAAAAGAGAAAAAGGGTTATTTTGGATTTTGCCTTAATATTTAAATGTAAAACTAGGCTTATTTTATTTTGCTCCTCTCAAATTAGAAATTTAATAACTTTGTACCCATGAAACATTTCTGCAGACTTAATCCTTTCTGATGTGGATAATTTTGTTTTAGTGAAAGCTTTACTCAGGCCAAATCAGTACTTTCTATTTCTTTAAGGACCCTGATCTGTGAAATATCTGTTTGCACCTTTACCCCCTTGGTACTACGTACCACTTATGATACAATCTGTCTGAGTGGCTCATTACAGGATGCAACATGAGATACCCTCTAAGCAACCAATCAGAACTATCACCATCATTTACAGTATTATCTCTGATTTTGCTGATAACATGATATTACCTTCCAAGTGACCGATCAAATCGTGCTAGATCGAATAGGTAATGCAAATAGTGCCCAGGAGGGTTTAAGTCCTATAGTCTCTCTGTTATAATTATTGTGCGGTCTACCCGCCAGAAAATAACATGGACAATATTTAAAGTTTCTTCTACAAATAACCAATCTCCAGTACTTATGATTCAATTCCAACTAATCAAGATTTTTTTTTTTTGTGACTGTTTGCAATCATATCTTGTTTAGACCATCAAAAAAAGCAATCACAAAATGTACTTCTAATATCAGTTCTTTCCATTGGTTAAGAGGGTTCTATTCAATGCTAAAGGTAAACTCCAGTTTAGTTTAAAAATGATTTTTGCCTGGCCTCAACTATAACATGCCACAATCAAATAATCTCTATGGCTGTATTCTGAAAGGGAGTCTAACTTCAGACCCGGGTTTAAACCAGGGTTAGTCCTACATGAGTGGACCGTTTTTTCCTTCCAACATACTCTATATGTGCTGTAACAGGTAAGAAAATTCCTCAGAAATTTTTCTCATCTGTTACATTTAACTTTTGCAGTATTCTGAAAGGGAAAAGGTCCACTCATGTAGGACTAATTCTGGTTTAAACCCAAATCTAAAGATAGACTCCCTTTCAGAATATAAGATATCCATTTTGGCCTATATGGATACTCCTTTAGTTAGTTAGTTAAACCAAGGTTCTAAATCCAGTTTTTGTCCCCGCTAACGAGGGTGGCCGGATACACCTCAATCAGCAATACAGCTGTATGAGGATTTATTGGAGCAAAGTATAATTTACCGGATGCCCTTCCTGACGTCAATCCACAGCTTTCGGCGGTGGGCCTAGCCTTTGGGGAACCACGCCCACCATGAAAGGCAGCATGTGCTGGATGGCCGCCATTACCTCTCCAGAACCGATGCCCTTGTAGGTAGATCATCCTTTTCATTCTACCAGGGTAACCAACTACCCTCCACATCAAATATCCTTAGAACTCCTTTAAGTTCACATATATGGCTGCTCCATTTCCTACAATTTTGCTAAGGCTCGCTTTATGTCTACCAGACAATTCAAGAGAGTCAATAATATTGGGAGATGCAAAATTGACCCACTTGGGTAAAGCCTCCATGCCTCTTCAGGGAATTTATACAGACAGAGACAGACATATAAATACCGTAATTGACTTATTTTCCCAGAAGGTGGCAGATGTTATCAAACTAGCCTGAGTCCTATTGACAACCCAATTCTCTATATGCTTATTGTGATATGAGAGACTTAACCTAGTATGTTAAATAAAGAGTACCATCGTTCCAACTTTGACAGCGTAATTTGTATCATTCAACATTCATATGACTAACTGATCATAATACCAAGCCAAAGTTGAGATTTACACCCCCCCCCCACACACACACACAATAAAATTGCTGCTTCTTAGTGTATATTCTATATTACTAGCAAGCATCATTTATGGGTTTCTAAGTCAATACCCTGATCTTCAAAGATTTCACTCTTAGTAAGAAATGGTTTTGTCATTGTCAACACAGATGCAAATAATGCTAATATACAGCACACACGTTTTCTTGTTTGGTAGCGATGATAAACAATATTATGGTGGTATTCATGACTCTGAATATTGGCCAAAGTTTCCATATGGCAGTGAACTAACTTCACTACAGGTAATGCATATAAATGAATAATATAGCTGTCGAGACTACACATGCTTTTTTATGTGTAAGTGGGATGAAAGCTTAAAAGGCCGAAATTCTTATATTGAAGTTACATTTTAAAAACAAGAGCATCAATGATGCAGAAACCTATCAAGTGAATTGAAAGGCCAAAAAGACCAAATAGATCTTGAAAGTTATACTTCTGTGCAACATCAGCCTCCACTTTTGTGCTTTTATAGGTAAGGAATGTTTCCATTTTAATAATGATACATTTCCTTGCTCCACAAAACACCTACACCTGTAGTGGTAGTAGTAAAATCAAAGTTTTAAAATCCGGTTTTGTCCCTGCGTTAAACAAGGGTGGCCGGATACACCTCGCATTCACAGCAATACTGCTGTGTGAGAATTGGAGCAAAAGATATTTGAAAGATAATTGACCGGATGCCCTTTCTGAAGTCGATGTGTTAGATGGCTGTCATTAGCTCTCCAGAGCCGATGCCCTTGTAGGTAGCTCTTCTTTTAATTTTACCAGGGTAACCAGCTACCCTCCTCATCGGTTTCCTTAGAATTCCTGATGAAGGTGACGGTTTAGCCGCCAACAACCCCGCCGGAAACAGGTAGTACTGGTTACCAGGAAACCAGTAGCAGGCCCTCATCCTTGGAATTCCTTGGTCGATGCAAAACAAAGAATTGTGGTCTTACCAAGAATCAAAGGTCAAAGTAAGGAGAGAAAAGATAAGTAGTTTTCACTCACTTCAGTAAATGTACAAAGACCAACACAAGGGAAAAACAGATGTCATACACGCAACTAAGGGAGATAGAACATGTAACATTTACAGGCCTACTATAGTCCCATTTATCTTCCTCGAGTCAGTGACGTCAACATGTTCAGACAGATATTTTGCATGAGCTTTTCATACTGCCTTTATTATGTGTGCGTGGATATACCAGCGCTTTGAATTATTGCACGCAATTTAATGCTGTACCTGCTTCATAACACACTGATGTCACTGACTCAAAGAAGGTAAAAGCACTGTATATGGATCAGTAGGGGGATTTTTTCACATAGGAGTATAATTTTAAAGACACTAACCTTCCAGTTGCATCTGTCTGGTAATCGCCACCTGTTCCACATCTGCCACCATTGTCATCACTTTGGGTGGACTATATAACGGCTGTGGCGTTGGACTCATCTGACTGGGCATGTACACCAACTCTGGTTCAGACACAGTGGGTATCGTTGAAGGAACGTACGCATCCTGGTACGACGTTATGACGGCTGGTGCGTACTCTGCTTCTATTTGTGGTTGTGTCGCACTGTTGTCTATTGTTCTTGTGATGTCCATTCGGGGTGCAATGCGTGCAGCCGCTTTTGCTTTGGGCTTTTTGTTTTTGCCTTGTGACTGCGGGGCGCCGTCGAGAGTGACGATAAATTTGGGGCTGACTGGACGAGGAGCTGGTGGTTTTTCCCGGCTGAAATGGAAACAAAGATTTACACAAATGAATTATTGATACTCATATGTAGATGTAGAATACCGATATTCCAAAATATTATGCCTGGAATCAAATCTGAGACGCGTTGTTAAATGCTGTGCGTTGACCGCGTACGCACAGCTGAACTTGACCTAGTAACAAGGCGTCCTAGTAACGTAAATATGTTAGCGCGATTGGCCAATTCAGCAGAGGTCAATTGTACTTTTGTTGCATGCTATGCTCGGCGCAAATACTCACTGCCATCGGCGCAGGGCAGCATGTCTTAGATTGGATTCACTATAAAATCAGTTTTACTCAACCAACAGACTGATTGATCTTATGAAAATTGACTTCAATGTGATATCTTTATGATCTTAGCAATCTTTGGATAAACGAACCTTCAGAATAATGAACAGCGAAATAACATGACACTTTAATCTGAACACACCTTTGTACAACCACATGTTTATCAGCAATTGGCTTGGACTCTACCACCATGATGATGTCAGAATCTGGACTACTCCTATCATATTCCATCTCTTGTTCCTTAACTTCTACAGCTCTCCGTGCAGCACTGGTGCGCCCTCTGCTGGGCATGTTCTCAACAAAAATATGGCGGGAATCAACAATAGCTTCCATTTCCTCCTCTGAAATAAAGAAATAAATAATTAACAAACATCAGTAATTTAGGATCACAGGTAGGGTTAGGGCTTCAAAAAAAAAGAACCAGGTTTGATCGATTAATTTTTACTTATACCAATTCTTCTTGATCCAATTCCCAGTTGGTACATTCTCATTTGGTCCATGATGTCACGACCAAATGGACCATCCTACGCTGGCCTCAAAGAGACATGAGGAGATTTCCAGGAAGAAGCGCCCCCAATATTTCTTGAAACCCGTTTTTTTACATATTTGGAATGTTTACCAATGTATTAGATCACACCTGAAGTGAATAAGCAGAATACACCGTCTTTATGTTTTCTATGGGGAACGATTACGATAGCAGGCAAGTTCAAAACAAGGTTGCAGTTTTCTTTTTGCACTGTTTGTCCAATAAAGCTTCAAAACGTTCTCGGTAGGTGGTTTACAACCGATCCAGTGAAATTTGAGAGAAATTTTTATCCTAAAAAAATCTCCTCCTGTCACTTTAAGTGTTTATTCTTCTTTTTGGCAGCAGTAACTGCCCATATTTGTTTAAGATATACAAGGGGACCTTGGAGACTGACTAAATCTGGGTACACATGCTTGAGTCAGTCTAGTTATTGTGATAAGGCCCAGGTTAGAATCTACTAGAATGGTCTTTGTTCGTAATAAGTAAAATTACTATCCGTATGGACACTTAGTACAACACATAATTGAATGGAGATTAATATCTGTGAGCACCGCTGTTTTCTTCCATTTCTGTCAATTTTTCAGTTGGAAAAATATATCATATGGCTTGAATGACCCGGCATCAACAATCGACCCCACCAAGTTTCATGTCCATACACCATCGTTTACCCCATTTGACCTCCTTTGACCTTGAATGACCCTCAATGACCTTTGATCCACTAACCAATACAAACTTGGTCTTCATTCGGTCAAGGGGCACCCACCCACCAAGTTTCAGGACTGTGCAACCCTCGGTCTCCGAGAAAATAGACGCGGTCAGACACACAGACAGACAGACCACCGGTATTAATATATAGATAAGAAGTAACAGTGCAGTTGGTCAGGTACTAGAACCATGCAAGTGTTTCCTTTTTCATGGTTTTGTTTGTAAGTCTCTTTTGTTTGTGTCTCATTTGTCAGAGTTTGTTTTATGAAGTCTGAGCTGAAATATAGGAATAATTAGGCATCCCTGATTCCAACTGGTGACAGTTATATTCCCAAATAATCAATTCCATTTTTTTTACAAAATGGGAAGTGGGAATTTGACAATGGGAAGTGGGAATTTGACAATGGAAAACTTATTAGCTTGAAATGCATGTTAGTAAAGGTTGCTTCAAATAAGTCAACATTTTATAGTTCTAATTTTGGGAGTTTAGAAGGACAAATCTGACCTGTAATATTTGTTTTCTTTCTCTTTAGACACTAAAAGCAGGTATAAGGGTAGGAAATATCTGAAGTATTATGGAAAAAATCTTTGGAAGAAAGGAGAAGGGTCACCTTTGCCTTTCTTGCTTTAAAATGTTTGTTGCATTTACACATGGATTTTGTATTTTGGCTATGGTATCATTGTTGAAAGGATTCCACCATATTACATGCCCAGGCAACTCACAAGATAAAAAGATGCATGGATGCATCATTGTTAATTTTTATAAATCACTTTCATATTTGAGAATCCCTAATTGAGCCCATATCGCTCATCAAGTAACCCACATATATACATACAGATACAATATTTTCTTGTAATGAACCATGCTCAAAAATTTAAACTCTTTAGTCAACATTTTGCCAACCTTGTTCCTCATCATCAGCATAGTACTCCTCCACCTGAACCTGCGGCGCACTAGTTGTTTCAACCGTCATGAACTCTTGCGTGTCGTAGTCTCTCTCTGCCACCTCTCTCAAGCGAGACCTGGACACGAGACCTCCTTTGGGCACCTCTGTCCTGGATGAGGTGCTGTACAATTTGATAACTTTAGCCTTTTGCTGCTGCGGCGGTCGGCTGCTGTGTGGTTCTGTAGCTTGTAGCTGTAGCTGCTGCTGTGGTTGCTGAACTTTGACTTGATGTCATACGATGTCTTGTGGAAGAGGTGGATTCATTAGCCTCGGTGGACTGCTCGGACAAGAAGCGTCTTATTAGCCCTGATGCACTGGGGGTTCTTGTGGATGCAAATTGTGGAAATGAACTTATTTCAAGTGCTCTTATGTACTGAGAGTACACCATGGTTTGGGCTAATGTATAGCACAATATTTTAGTGGAATTAATTTTACAGTTTTGAACCACTTTGTGGTTTGATTTATTTGTAGTCTTGTTCAAGGCACTCTTATGTTTTTTTACACTGAGAATGTGTGACACCCCAACTATGCAACTTAGGTGAATAGCACTTGTTTTGCAGAGAGGCATTTCAAGCAATTTTCAACAATAACCTCAGCTGACCCACAGATTCTTAGGGATTCACACCAGTAAATAACTCGAGAAACAGGTAAGTCCAGCCCCCACTGCAAATGGGGCATTTTTTTTTTTTTTGGTGACTCTCGCCTAAGTATACCTTAAAAACTGAGAAAAATTGCGAGACCTGGGTTGCAAATCATGGTTGCTATCAATATTAAGTATAAAATCTGTAGGAATATCAAAAAAAGGTTGTCATTGATATGTTATTTGATCCGACAAACCAATTTTAACCGTATTCTTACAGGGAACACCTGACTGAAAAAGTGCTCTGACCTCCAGGGTCCACGGTGCATGCTAGTCTTCACGGTCCAGTCGCTCGAAAATTTTGGGGATAACTACCCTAATTTCATGATTGATTGGGTAGGAGATATGATGACCTTCAAGCAGACCATTGAGGAGAAATGACGTTTTCATCTCGGCCATTTTGTACAGGAACGAATGGGACCAGGATTTAGTGGTGTGAAACCTTAGATGACCTTAACTTATCTCTGTACCCCCTCCCCCATATGATCTACTCCTTAAGGACCATTCTGAGCAGCAGCATTTGAAACTTTTCATACATTGACCTCAAATGACCTAGATGAACTTTGACCGCTTGCCCCTGAACACCCCATATGACCATCCCCTCAAGGATCATTCTGAGCAGCTCTGGTAAATACTACACCATTTCTTTAAAAAGTATTGTGCATTTTCACCAACAACCTCAAAAGAGATCACATTTGATCTCTTAACCCTGCACACTATGACTTACCCCAAGACCATTCTCAGCAGCTTTAGGTAAATACCAGGCTATTTCTGTGCAAAAAACATTTTAAGCATTGCAAACAATGACCTCAATGAAACCCTAGGGACCTCGACCTATTATCCCGAAAACCCATGTAAGCTCCTCGAGGTCGGCCATCCTCCAAACCAGCACCGGCAGAGCCAGCACCACAGAGCCAAGAGAGGACACTTGAATCAGCCAAGCAGAGCCAGCACCACAAGAGCCACGAGAGGCACTTGAAATTCAGCAACCTCACAGGGCGCCCGCGTGTTTGGTGTTTTTATAATATTCGATAAATACCGTGCTCTCTTTTGCTCCGTATTAACAGTGTGATCTTTGTTTAAAAAGACATCAAGGGACAGATTTCCGGTCTTATATCCAGTACCACAGAGCCATGTCGATAAAATCAGCACCACCAGGAGCCAGTCTTAAAAAACCCGCACCACAGAGCCAGTGTTATAACACCAGCACCAACGCGCCGGTCTTATAATAAAACCAGCACCACAGAGCCGTCTCTTAAAACCAGCACCATAGAGCTCGGCTTATAAAACCAGCACCACAGAGCCTTGTCTTATAAAACCAGCACCACAGAGCCAGCTCTTAAAACCAGCACATTCGAGCTAGTCTTATAAAACAACCAGCACCACAGAGCCGTTCTTATAAAACCAGCACCACAGAGCCGTCTTATTAAAACCAGCACCACAGGGCCAGTTGGGCGAGGTTGAATGAATGGCACAGCCACCACACCAACAAACTTGCACTTTCTACTTCTCTTCCTTACTAGACTCTTCCTCTTTGAATGATTCACCTCATGTTATAGTGTCTCATTCCCCATCCCACCAGTGGCCCCATAGCTACTTTACTCAATGAAGTTTTCTTCACCCCCCAAATCCTCTCGAAGCTCCACAGTCTAGCTCAATATAAGCATCTTTCAAGTTCATACTAATTAGACTTCAAGGGGGGGGGGGAGCAGGAAGTTTTTTAAAAAAATTGACTCACTATGTGAAGCAAAAAAAAAAAAAACTTGACGCACACTTGATGAGTAAAAAAAAAACTGCCCACCCACTCTGATTGCAGAAAACAGGGGAGTTGTAAAAAAAAAAACTTGCCGCAAAGGCGGCGGAAAAAAAAACAAACTTGACCCGGCCTACACTCCTGCTCCCCCCCCCCTCTGAAGTCTCACTCGCGGTCACAACATGTTTATGTTGCACGAAAAACACGGTATAATCTAAATTATAAAAACCGGGGGGCCCTGTGGTCCTGAATTCAAGTGCCTCTCGTGGCGTCTGTGGTGCTGGTTCTGCGGTGCTGATCGGAGGGATGCAATACTGGCCTCCTATCACGGTCATTCAAGCAGCTTTGGTAAATACCGGACATTTCTATGACAAGAAACATTTTCATGCAAGACCTAACATATGACCCCTGGATGACCTTGACATTAAAATTCATGACCCTTTATGTCCCCATTTGCTGATCCATATCATACCACAAAAAGTCGGCTCAATAGCGCATTCAAAGACTTAACAAGCAGAAGCATTTATTAGGCAAGGAAGACATAACCAACAGACAGGACGAAAGACACACAATAAGCATAAGCCATAAAAGGTCTGATGAGCCCAATAGTTCTAAGATTTGGAATCAGGCTTATTTTCTGGCTCATGGCTAGTTTAGTAGAGTACTATTTGCTGATGTAGAACACGTTAGAATAAGACCAAGTCAACTAGCTCATGCTAACTTTGGTAGGAGCCACTGATCACAAAACCTATGGCATAGCATAATTTGGAACAGGTGCATGAGCCAAGGCTTGAACCAGTAACATGAGCAAATAGGCTGACATCTCTCTCAATTCTGCAGACAATTTATTTATACACTAGTGTGTCACCTAAGATGGACATGCTGAATCTTTGCATAACTCTGGAATACATTTTAGAGTGACAAGTCATCCTGACGAGTATGGCGCAAGATTGTACTTTGTTTTGCTGTTTTGCTTATAGGTCACCCCAGATATCTGGGAACTTTTATACACCGCCGTGATAATACCATTGACTAAACCCAGCAAAATGGGGCAAAATGTAAACAAACTTGTGACAGCCAATTCAGACAGCAGAAATTGTCTCATAGTTCCTAATTTGACTCAAAATTTCATAGATCATAACAAATGAACTACTTAAGTTGACATATTATCCATAAAGTGTCAGAAAATCACCAAAACAAAGGACTATTTGCCATCCGTGCATGTCGTTCTTTGTGATATGTTTTGTTGTCAACGGCACTCAGCAGCAGAAGTGACGTATCTCTTGGGGTGACCAAGAGAAGATCTCGTGTGTATCCCATGAATCAATCCGCCTCTTTAACATTTTCATTGTGTGTCGCATTGGGGGTCATTCAAATACATTGTGTGCCCGTTCGTAAGTCACACATTTGAGCGACTGATAAATGACGTATCTTGTGAGTCCTTAGTGATTGGAAGATGGTCCCTTAATTCATTTAAACCATTCTCCGATGTTATTTTGGGCTCTATTTTCCAACTAGGACTCACAAAATAATCATAGTGCCCAGATGAAATTGGGTTAGTCTTGCAAAAGTTCTTTGAACCAGCCAGAGATCGTCCCTGAAAGATTTTCTCCCTAATCAATTATCATGTGATTACCATTCTTGAGAGTCGGCGATCTGCCAATCGCATTGGCTCATGGGATACACACAGGATCTTCTCTTGGGGTATGACCTATTCGATATGAATAATTTGAGGTAATCATTAAAGCTAGAAGTGGCACTGAAGAGAAAGGCCGGCGTCATCGCATGTTAGAACACAACAGTAATTACCAACACATAATCCGAACACAAGCAGATACACCCCAAAGGAAAATTCGAGGGCACAACCGCCTGTGCCAGGATTCGAACCGGGGCCCTCTGGCATACAGACCAGTGCTCTATACCAACTGAGCTACCCAGCTGCCGATAAACAGGCCGCACGAGTATATTCGCGAGCGGTCGCCTGCATACAATACAATGAAGTTAGCACTCAACCTGATAATTTTTAATGCGTTTCTGACTCTATGTGGTCTTGCTTGTACCACAACCGGTGCTCCCTGTGCCAAGGCAGGTGTGCCACGTCTTTGGTGGACTCCTGGGCTGCTGATACTGCCTTCTTTAGCAGGGACGTGTTAGACTGCTTGGACACAGGTAGGGTTGGTCTGAATAATAGGAGAGTAATAATGGGTTGGTATTAGTAACAATAAAGGTTTTTTGAAAAGTGAAACATTAAAGGTGCAACAGAGATTTCACCTAGTTGTCCCTAAACAAATTGAAAGCCCGTTTCCTGCACTGATGTAAAGCTTTCACCAAAATATTCCCATCTGAAAAGATAAGCTGAGAAGTATTCCGTTGGTAAAAATTGAATGTCTTTTCCTATTTGAACAATACAAATTCAGGTATACTGAAATATAAGCATCACTATCACCTTTTCTTTTTCACGTAACCCTAACACTCACCTGTGCTTTCCCCCGAAAACGGCCGAGAGTCAATCAACAAACACACATACGTGCCTCCTGACATACGAGCGTCAATTCGAAGTCCAATGTTGCCTTTTCATTGACTGTCGGACGTTTTCCCCCTCGCAGCCGGATAGCTTGCATAAAATTGTACTGGCCGAAATGCAATAGAAATAAATGGGTGTTCTGCCGGGAAAGCGCCTGAAAATCAATCAGAAGCAATTGATTTTCAGTGCCTTCTGCTGGAAAAGCAGCCGAAAGTCAATCAAATCAATGAAGGGAATGTACACTCAAATTCCGGGTTGCAAATTTGAACCTTTGAAAAAGGAAACTTGCTAATTTGGAGGGCCCCATGGTAAGTCCACATCGCGGGAAACCCCGTCGCAGGACTTCGGGAAAACAGTGATGGTGTGATACAAATTGGCGATGATAACTTTGTGTTATCGTGCGTGGACGTCCTCAAAGTCAATCAGAACAATTGGTTTTTGGCGATTCTACTAATGGGAAAGCGTGAACAAGAAAGAAATCAATGGGTGTTCTGCCGGGAAGTGGCCGAATGTAATAGAAAAGCATTGCAGGTAAAATACAAAAGTTCTTGACGTCCAAAGTTCATTCGAAATCAATAGGAGCAATGGCTAATTGCTTTTCAATGACTCTCAGATGGGTTAGGGCTAAAGACATTCTGTAGTCAAATATAGATAAAAATTTATTGAGTGTCTATTCTATACAAATCATACATATATACATACATGGATGACTTGATGAGTGAGTATTACACTTGAACGACACTCAACACAATTGTGTCATATCGTGCCATTTAACATTAAATATAAAAACCGACGCATATTAAAACTTAATTTCAATTCAAATTAACAATTTACCATTACAAAAGGACCATCATACAATTGATGAACCAGATCATCATCTATCCATGTATATAAATAATTATGATCTATCCATGTATTATAACAGAACCTACACCACTAATTGCAAAGATACACTTAGAAAACAGGCATCCATAAACGTTCAAAAGATATACGGATAAATTTATAACTATCACATCAGAGACTGATGACATTAATCACCCCTCCATGTATCAAGCAAAAAACTTCAATTTCAAATACAGAATAATCGACAATCACTCAAACAATGCAAACATGATATCCTCCTTACAGACCAAATAGATTGTCTCCTACATGTACATTTTATAAATGGCTCCATACATTGGGCATTATGCCCAAACTGATAGATTTTAATTACTCATAACATTTATACCGTAGAACCCTTAATACCGTGCTACTATTTGCTATTACAACCTTAAAGTACAAAATGCCTAAATTAAAACACCCGTCCTGTTCCAATAACCACGAGTTTCCCCTTTTATTTGGCCTTTTACGACATGTAGGGGGGACAGCGGCCTATTCAAACCCCGAACCCGCAGGGGGCTGGATGACTTGAAATCTCTTGTTACACCCTTTAATTACATATTCCTTGTCTCACCACAAAATCAATCCCCAATTGTTGTAAAATAGGCATACAGGGTATAAAGGCAATAAATCAATTTAGCTAATGTGCCAAATAATTCATGCAAATACATCATTAAACAAGGACCTTTACATTCTTTTACAAGATTTCGCAACACCACTAAATAGATGGTCAGGCCATCTGGCCAAAAAGTTTTAGAGAAACCCACTGGCCATTTTGGACATCAGACTATTTACAAAGTAAAGAACACTGTCCCAGATTATTATCAGATGTCATCTGGACAACGAACCTCCTTGTTGCAATTCCACGTATAGCGACCTTCTTTCCTGGAGAAGGACCGCATCGTCTTCATCCTCAATCACTTGACCAACCACTGATCCTGGACCCTTCCGCTTTTCTGTTGGTACTTGGTGCACCTGAACAAAGAAAATTCTGTTTGAAATTAAAGGTGCTTGTTGCGATTTATGTGTATTGTGTTTCTCTATTTATATGAGAGCCTGGCCTCTCACATACACCCTATCGACTTCAAGTACCCGGTGGGAAAAAACTTGCAGTTTTGATGGTATATCAATAACGCATGTTGCACAGCCCTATTCCATACTTGGTTAACCACTAAAACGGCAGTTTTTGTTTATATCTTGGAAATGAATGGATTTGATGGGCTCAAATGTCAGGATGACAATGAGAAAAATCCGGCCTTTCATTAATATCAAAATCGATACCTTCCGGTACATCAGGGGGGACCCAAAGATGATCGGACACACACCTTTAATGTTCATGGCATATAATTGTGTGCTAACCCTACCCCTATCGAATGACAGTCTTCAGTCTTACAATGACACAAATACAAAATAACGCATGTCTTTAAATGTTTACATGTCAACAGTTCTTTCTCTATCAGCTATTCATTTGAATAAACTAAACAAGAGGCGTTCACCCAGCTTTTGTGATTACCTGATTGTTAAAGTACCGTACACTTGTTTTAAAAGTCTGATGAGTGGGTAGCTAGTTAAAACCAAGATCTACCTACAAGGGCCATCAGCTCTGAATAGCTAATGGCGGCCATTCAGCACACGATCCATACATTTGGCGTGGTTGCCCAAAGGCTAGGCCCACTGCCGAAAAACTGCCACTGCCTGATTGGCGTCAGGAATTATATTTTTGCTTCAATAAATCTTCATGCAGCAGTGTTGCGGAGTGGCACTGTGAGGTAAATCTGGCCACCCCTTTAGCGGGAACAAACTATTGTGTAATGTTGCTGTAACTTTCTGGTTCTACAATTTCACTCTTATGGCTTTATAAGCCTTCTTCCACATGGTGTGAGATTTTCAATATTCTACATCTAAAATTATATCTTATAGGGGCCTATCTTGTTTAATATCTAATAACAGAGCTGTCCAATCACACTTGTGTTAATAGCACACATGTTATCAAAACAATGTCCAATTAATCATCTTCACTATAATTACCAAATTATGCAGTTTAAGAGCACTCACAATTCACTGTCATCATTTGAGTCTTGCTTGACCCGATCAGTACCCCTGCAGAAACTTTGTACCCAATTATGGCTACCTGCATAACATGGGGCCTAGGTAGGAGGACCTTGACCAGGTGCCGGTAGCCAGCTCGTGGTTCCGAGAGGTCAATTTCCCGGTAGGTGCAACAAAGTCCCCGACCACAAGCAAACCAGAGCATCAATGATGCAGAAAGCCTATCAGTGAGTATTCAAAGAGACACTATTTTTTGTGACGCCCTTATTTTACTACAATGGAAAAATACGAATGATAAACAATTGACTTGGGTAGCAAAAATGTTGGTAATTAAAACAGGTTGTTCTCAAACCACAAGTCTTGCCTCTCTTTGTGATCGCAAAATGTGTACACTTGTCTGATGGCGTTAAAAGGTCATATAGGGGTCATGGGTGTCATTCTCTGAACACCCCCCATGAGTCAGTGGCTTTACTGACCAAGCTAGGCTGCCAATGGCTCAAAATTGTACTTTGTTTTGCTGTTTTGGCTTATAGGTCACCTCCGATATCTGGGAACTTTTATACACCGCCTTGATAATAACCATTGACTAAACCAGCAAAATGGTGCAAAATGTAAACAAACTTGTGAAGCCAATTCATACAGCCGAAATTGTCTCATAGTCCTATTTTGACTCAAATTTCATAGATCAATCACAAATTAACTACTTAAGTTGACATATTATCCATAAAGTGTCAGAAAATCACCAAAACAAAGGACTAATTTACATCCGTGCTGTCCGTTCTTTGTGATATGTTGGTTGGTCAACGGCAACTCAGCAGCAGAAGTACGTATCCTTGGGTGACCAAGAAATCTCTTGTGTATCCCATGAATCAATCCGCCTCTTTAACATTTCATGTGTGTCGATGGGGTCATTCACATAATACATTGTGTTTGCCCCGTTCGTAAGTCCCACATTTGATCTACTGTAGGACAGTATATGTGAGTCCTTAGTACTTTGGAAGAGATGGCCCTTTTAATTCATTTAAACATTCTCTATGTTATTTTGCTCATTTTTTCAACTAATGACTCACAAACTATCATAGTGCCCAGATAAAATTGGGTTAGTCTTTGCAAAAGTTTTGAAACCAGCCAGAGATCGATACCTGAAGATTTTCTCCCTAGCATGATCACGTGATACTCGCATCCTTGAAAGCGGCGATCTGCAATCTCATTGCCTCATGGGATACACACAGGATCTTTCTCTTGGGGTGACCTATTCGATATGACTACTTTGAGGTAATCCATTAAAAAGCTAGAAGTGGCACTGAAGAGAAAGGACTACGCATCGCATTTAGAACCCATAAACAGTAATTACAACACAGTATCCGAACACAAGCAGATATAACCCCCGAGGGAAAATTCGAGGGCACACCTGCCTGGCCAGATTTTTTCCGAACCGGGATCCTCGGCATACATACCAGTGGCGCTATCCAACTGAGCTACCAAGGCTGCCCGATAAACAGGCCTGCAACTGAGTACTTTTCGCGAGCTCCCTTCATACATACAATAGACGTACAACTCCTGATAATTTTAATGCGTTTCTGACTACTATGTGGTCTTGCTTGTACCACTACTACCGGTTGCGTCCCTGTGCCCCGGCCCGGTGTTGCCACGTCTTTGGTGGACTCCTGGGCTGCTGATACTGCCTTCTTTAGCATGGAGTGTTAGCCTGCTTTGACCAGGTAGGGTTGGTCTGAAATATAGGAGAGTAATAATGGGTTGGTATTATTAACATGAAAGGGTTTTTTTGAAAAGTTAACATTAAAGGTGCAACAAGAGCTTTTCACCTAGTTGTCCTAAACAATTGAAAGCCCTGTTTCCTGCACTGATGTAAAAAGCTTTCCACCAAATATTCCCATCTGAAAAGATAAAGCTGAGAAGTATTACTTTGGTAAAAATTGAAATGGTCTTTTCCTATTTGAACAACTACAAAATTCAGGCTATGTTTTTTACACTGAAATATAAGCAACTCATATACCTTTTCTTTTTTCACTTACCTAAACGTCACCTGGCTTTCCCCCCTAAAACGGCCGAGAGGTCAATCAAAAACAACACATAAGTGCCTCCTGCTGACATACGAGATATTAGAGTCCAATGTTGCTTTTCATTGACTGCGACGTTTTCCTCGCAGGAATAACTTGCGTAAAATTGTTAACGGCCGAAAGCAATAGAAATAAATGGGTGTTCTGCACCTGAAGCGCCTGCAAATCAATCATGAAGCAATTGGTTTTCAGTGCCTATTCTGCTGGAAAAGCAGCCGAAAGTCAATCAAATCAATGAAGGGAATGTACACTCAAATTCCGGGTTTGCAAATTTGCCTTGATACATCTGCTAATTTGTAGGGCCTCAATGTAAGTCCACATCGGGTGGACAACCCCCGCAGGACTTCGGGAAAACAGTGCCATGGTGGGATACACATGGCGATGATAACTTTGTTTTATCGGTGCGTGGACGTCTCAAAGTCAATCCGAACCATTGGTTTTTGGGCGATCTCCTCAAGGGAAAGGGTGGAAAAGCAAAAGAAATCAAATGGGTGTTTTGCTGCCGGGAAAGTGGCCGAGATGTAATAGAAATCATTGGCAGGTAAATAAATAGTTCTTGACGTCCAAAAGTGCAATTAGAATCAATAGGAGCACTGCTAATTGCTTTTTCAATGAACTCTCAGATGGGTTAGAAGCTAAGCATTGCGGTACAAAATATAATAACGAATTTAAGTGAGTGTCTAATCTATACAACATCACTACATATAAGAAATCCAATGGATGACTCTGAATGAGTGAGTATTCAATTTTAACAACAACTCCACCCAATTTTGTCATATCGTGTCATTTACATTAAATATAAAAAACTACGCAATATTAAAACTTAATTCAATTCAAATTACAATTTACAATTACAAAGGATACACTCATACAATGAGAACCAGATCATCACCTCTCCATGTATAAAACAAGATAAACAACTAAGTGCCAAGAACACTTAGCAACATGCATCAATAAAAAACAATTCAAAGATATACTGATAAATTTATAGCTATACACATCATAGACGATGACCAAGTTCATCACTCATCCAAGTATCAAAGCCAAAAAAACTTCAATTTCAATCAGATAATCACAAATCACATCAAACATTCACACATGCACCCCTTACAGACCAATAGATTGTCTCATACACATTTTTATAATGGCTCCAATACATTTGGGCATTATGCCCAAACAGATAGATTTTAAATTACATCATAACAATTATACGTAGAAACCCTAATACGTGCTACTATTACCTATTACAACCTTAAAATAAAATCCTAAATTAAAATACCACCCTCTGTTCCAATAACACACGAGTTGCCCCTTATAGTTGCCTTTTGCCTTTTTACAACATTAAGGGGGGACAGCGGGCCTATTCTAAACCCCGAACCCGCAGGGCTGGATGACCGTGAAATCTCTTGTTACAACCTTTAATTAATCTCCTTGTCTCACCACATCCAATCCACAATTGTTTGTCATAGGCATAGACAGGGTAATAAAGGCAATAAATCATTTAGCTAATGTGCTTCAAATAATTCATGCAAATACATCATTACAATGACATTACATGCTTTTAAAACACGATTCCAAACTAACTAAATAGATGGTCAGGCCATCTGCCAAAAGTGTTTAGAGAAACCAAATGGCCATTTTTGAACATCAGCTAATTTACAAAGTATAACACGTCTGTCAGATTATTATAGATTTGTACATCCTGGACAACCTAACCTCCTGTGCATTCCCACAGTACTAAGCGACCTTCTTGCCTGGAGAAGGACCGACAGACATCGTCTCATCCTCAATCCTTGACCAACCACTGATCCTGGACCCTTACGCTTTCTGTTGGTACTTGGTGCAACCTGACATAGAAAAATATGTGTGAAATTTACAGGTGCTTGTGTCCGATTTATGTGTATTGTGTTCTCTATTTGATAGAAGAGCCTGGCACTTGCACCACACCCTATCAACTTCAAGTACCGTGGTAACACAAATTGCAGTTTTGATGTAGATGCAATACTGCATGTTTTTCCAAGCCCTATTCATCTTGGTTAACCACTAAACTGCAGGTTTTTGTTTATATCTGGAAATTGAATGGATTTGAGTGGCCTCAAATTTCAGGAGACAATGGAAAATACGGCCTTTCAGCTAATATCAAAATCGATACTACTTCCGGGGAAATCAGGGGGAACCCAAAGATTGATCGGAACACACACCTTTATGTTCATAGGATATAATTGTGCTAACCCTACCCCTATCGAAGGAAACAGTCGGTCAGTCTTCCAATGACACAATACACAATAACTAACTGCATGTCTTTAAATTTTTTAACATGTCCAACATTTCTCTATCAGCTATTCATTTGAATTACTAACAATCTGTCACCCAGCTTTGTGATTCCCTGCGTTTTAAAGTACCGTAACGACTTTTTAAAGTCTCATAACAATATACAGTAGAAACCCTAATACATGCTACTATTAACTATTACACCCTTAAAGTACAAAATCCTAAATTAAATACACCCGTCTGTCAATAACACACGCTGCCCCTATGTTTTCCTTTTACGACATGTAATGGGGACAGCGTGCCTATTCTAAACCCCGACCCGCAGGGGGCTGGATGACTTGATCTCTTGTTACACCTTTCATTTACTATTGCCTTGTCTCACCACATCCAATCCACAATTGTTTGTAAATATGCAGAGCCAGGGTATAAAGGCAATAAATCATTTAGCTAATGTGCTGTTTAAAATAATCAGCAATACCTCATTACATGACCTTACATGCTTTTACAAGATTCCACACTACTAATATCATGGTCCGGCCATCTGGCCAAAAAGTGTTTAGAGAAACCCAAATGGCCATTTGACATCAGACTATTACAAAGTGAAGAAACACTGTTTCGCCAGATATTAATCAGATTTGTTACATTGACAACTAACTCCTGTTGCAATTCCACATCTAGCGCCCTTCTTGCGGAGAAGGACCGACTCGTCTTCATCCTCAATCCTGACCAACCACTGATCCTGGACCCTTACGCTTTCTGTTGGTACTTGGTGCAACCTGACAAAGAAATATGTTTGAAATTAAAGGTGCTTGTTCCGATTTATGTGTATTGTGTTCTTTATTTGATATGAGAGCCTGGCCTTGCACATACCCCCTATCAACTTCAAGTACCGTGGGAAACAACTTGCAGTTTTGATGGTAGATGCAATAACGCTGTTGCAAAGCCCTATTTCAATACTTGGTTCACCACAAACGGGGCAGGTTTTTGTTTATATCTTGGAATGTAATGGATTTGAGGGCTCAAAATTCCGGATGACAATGAGAAAATACGGCCTTTTCATCTAATATCAAAATCGATACTACTTCCGGGTAAAATCAGGGGGGACCCAAAGATGATGGGACACACAACCTTTAATGTTCATGGCATATAATTGTTGCTAACCCTATCCCCTATCGAATGACAGTCTGTCAGTCCTTACAATGACACAATACAAATTAAAACCTTGCATGTCTTTAAATGTTTAACACATGTCCCACATTTCTCTATCAGCTATTCATTTGAATTAACTCAACAAGGCTGTCACCAGCTTTTGTGATTACCTGATTTTTAAAGTACCGTACTACTTGTTTAAAGTCTGATGAGGAGGGTAAGCTAGTTAAAACAAGATCTACCTAGAAGGGCATCAGCTCTGATGAGCTAATGGCGGCCATTCAGCACACGATGCCATACATGGTGGTCGTGTTTTTTGTTTTTGCCCAAAGGCTAGGCCCACTGCCGAAAACTGGGGATTGCGTCAGTAATAAACCTCACACAGCAGTGTTTGCGGAGTGGCACTGTGAGGTATCTGGCCACCCCCGTTTTACCGTGGACCAAACTAATTGTGTATTTGCTGTCAACTTCTGTCTACCAATTTTCACTCTTAAGCCCATTTACACGAGACTTTGAAATTACTGTCCCGTAAATTTGTGATTAATGAATTGCCCTGAGTTCCAATTTACACGGGGACATTTTGGTCCTTGCAAAGTTGACCTCATTTGACCAGGGCACCCGAAAAAAAAAACAAAAAAAAAAAATTTTTGAATGCCATTCTGCTATATACACAAAATGTGAAATTTCTACACTGGTGATGTGGTATGATTAGCTAAGAAAATCAGTTTACAGGTATAAATAAAATATATGTAGTTATAATATAGGGAACTCTGCAAGTTGATAATTTAACAATGGCCCCTACAGTAGCCAGGATAAGAAAATTCTTGTTTTGCCTTGACTGCATACAAGCAACTGAAAAACAAAAACCATAATATTCTGTTGAGTTGTGTCCTAGCTTCTTGTTGAAAAATCCTTAGGTTTTAAATTCCACAACACTTCCTCCTCATGATACAACTCTACCAGTTTATGTCTTTTTCTTGATCATTTTAAACGCAAACTGTGATTTCTATACTGGAGACCTGCACTGGACTTCAGACATATCAAAGGCAAACATTTTAACCTCCCTGTATTGGTCAAACCTCGTGTAACTGCCTGCAAAACCCCTCAACATTCCAGGCGGGTAGTTATGTGCCCTATGGGGGTTGACTCTGGCATGGAAAAATTAGAGCAGTGCTCATTCACATGCCCATATGAAGGTGCAGTGAAATTGGGGGAAAGTGAACAATTTTCAGGAGACATTTTAGGACCATTGCTACATTCCTTTCAATATTGAACGGGAAAAGTCTCCGTGTAAATTGGGCTTTATGGCTTTATAAAGCCCAATTTACACGGAGACATATGAATTGACTGTCCCATAATTTGTGATTAATGACTTACCCTGAGTTCCAATTTACACGAGGACTTTTTTTGGTCCTGGCAAGTTGACCTGATTTGACCAGGGCTACCCCAATTTGGAATGCCATTCTGCTATATACACAAAATGTAATTTCTACCGGGATTTTCTACACAGGGGGGGGGGGGGGGGGGGGGGGGGGGGGGGGGGGGGGGGGGGGGGGGGGGGGGGGGGGGGGGGGGGGGGGGTGTGATGATGTGGTATTGATTAGCTAGAAATCCAGTTTCAGTATAAATCTACACTATTCTAAATTTTATAATGGACTCTGGCATTTGATAATATAACACTGGCTCCTACAGTAGCCCAGGAGAAGAAAATTCTGGCTTTTATCACTCATAACATTCCTTTGACTGCCATACAAACAACTGAACAGGAAAAAACAAATATATTTGTAGCTTGTTGAAATAATCCTTATGTTTAACATTCCACAACACTCCCTCCCATGATATCAACTCTACCAGTCTATAATTGTACTGATTTCTTGGTCATTTTAAACACATGTATACTGAACTGCACTGGACTTCAAACATATCAAGGGCAAACATTTTGGACCTCCCCTGATTGTCAAACCTCGTGTAACTGCCTGCAAAACCCATCAACATCCAGGCGGTTAGTTATGGGTCCTATAGGGTTGACTATGGCTTGGAAAAATAGAGCATTGCTCTATCACATGCGATTTAGGGGCAAGTAAAAATTGGGGGAAAAGTGACCACTTTACCCAGGAGACTTTTAGGACGTTTCTACATTCCTTTCAATATTAACATAAAAAGTCCTCCGTGTAAATTGGGCTTAAGACACTCTCCACATGGTGTGGATTTTGCATTTCTACATCTAAATTATATCTTATTATGGGCCTATATTGTTAATATCTAATAACAAAAGCGTCAATCACACTTGTGTAAAGGCCACATTTATCAAAAAGTCCAGTCGCAGGAAAAATTCCCATCGCAGGGCAATAAATCCGAAAAGGCTGATTGCAACATGAATATCCTGTTTTATTTCACCGATTTTCCCCTGATTTTTCAGAGGGGGCACTCTGCTCCCCTTTGCCCCCAACCTGGCTATGCCGCTGCACTTGAAAACCAAAACATAACCATTACATTGTACATGATTAGCAGTCCATGCGCAGGCTACAGTTTTGTGGCGCAATTTCATACACAGATGTGTGCATCCCTTGTGTCAACAATTATGGCACACTTAAAAAGCCTTTTAAAATTACGGGTGGGTTGTATATTAGAAGTTGTAATTGTGACATTGTATGACTTTTGGTATGCACCATCTAACCACAATTGCAACTCAAGTCAGCCTATTTTTTACAGTAACATTTAAAGGGGCACTTCATGGACCCACAACCTCATCTTCCCGACTCAAGATTTCTATATCATCTCAAAAAAAAAAAACGCTTTCAACTCTTAACAGTAGTAAATCCTATGTATCTAATCTTACATGCAACTTGTTGGTCATGACCGTTAAGAATGTCAATTTGTATTTTCCTGTCCATAAACAGACAGATATTAAGAAGCACAGACGCAGGCAACAATTGATTGCTCATACACAAATCTGCAAATCAGATCAACTCAAATTTGTGAATAAGCTTTTTTCTCAAGGATATCTAGTGAATTTAACAAGAATAAAACAAGGAGGTGCTAGAATACAAAATGCACCTTTAATGACTTTACATTGGTGTCATGCTTATCATATCATAATTAATTTTTTGTGAAGTGTGCATTTTTGGTCAGCATTGTACCATAATGGGGTGGGGGCGACAAGAAGGGGAAATATAACCCAGGCCCCCGCCGCGATCTCAAACAACGATGTTTTAACGCTAATCAATTCAAAAAAACAACAACTTCGGGTTTCAATCGCAAATTTTAAACGACGCCCGCTACATTAAACGCAATTCCAAACGCATGGTTAACTTTAAACCCAACTCGTTTAAATTTTAGGCCGAATATCGTTAAACATGCCTAAAACGACGTTGTTAAACTTAGACCTTGTTCCGTGGGTATTTTAATGCGTGTTTAACTTAACGCTTTCATCAAATGCCTGATTTTTCAGCTCTATGTGATACCCGTGTTAGACCAGTTACCTCTTTATTTCTCTTATCTTCTTTTTTTCCGAGCCCTCAGTTCATTTCTTCTCGTCCATTTTTACCTTTGCTTCTATTTTCATGGTCGTGTTTATCTGTTATAAGAATTGATGATAGCAAGTGCGGCACAACTACCTAAAACAGTTGTAAAAATAAGGCCCGGCGGGCTTTTGTCTCCATCATTCACAAATTCTAAAAGCGCCTGCGTAACGCGCATTCTTGAAATTTACCCGTGGGCTTCCATGGCGTTGCATTTTATACAACTACGGACGGCATTGTCGGGCATATAAAATTATTCACGCACACGTAATGATATAGTCGAAGATAAGTCACAGTTCGGTGGATGATTTTTACGGCGTTGAAATACAGTGGTTAGCTAAACGACTTGTTAAAATATTTAACCTGCGGTTTTTTAAACAGTGCGTTTAGCTAACCACAGTTTAGGCCTAACCACCATTTATTTTAAACATTGTTTGAGAATACAGTGTTTAATATTGTGATTGCTGTGAGCATGTGTGGTCCATTGACTCGCCATCTGAAGGTCGTGGGTTCAAGCCTTGCTGTGGCCAATGTGTTGTGCACTTGGGCAACGCACTTTATATCTTTTGATTTTGGTAGTGCCTTGTGCCACAAGTGTATTCCATTTATTATTTGCTTAGCCTTTGAGTATGTATTTTATCTGTTTATATCAGCACCTTGAGCACCTTGTAGGTGGATATGTGCACTTAATAAATAGTCATTATTATTATTATCTCACTTTGCCTCATGACACAAGCGATATTCGGGTAGCGACATTCACAGAAAATTACAATCTAAGTGCCGATACGATTGCCCAGTTGAAGCAAAATGATTAGGACTATTTTCTAATGACAGTGCAATAAATAGTACACAAGAGCACTATGATCTTGATGAAATATCACCTTATAAAACCCTGGTATTATTATTATTATAATTTCAAGTCAGATGGGGGTACATGACCAGCTGTCCCAATATATTAAGATTTCTTAATAACAAATTAATCTTAATTGACCACTTGAAAATATGTCTATCTTCAGGGGACTGGAGTTGACATCCACTGAGTTCAAAGACACTGACAATGAAAAACAGTGCTGTATTGCCACAGGGATAACATTTTGTTTACGTAATGCTTTTAAATGCTTGTCACTTTCAGGTAAAATTACTGTTATAATTGGTGATATTTTAAGAAAGCATGGTGTTCCTTTTCATATGTACTCTAATGACATCCAGATCTATGTGCCTTCAATCCCACCCTTCCTGGTGAGGCTGCTTGTACTCTGTTTAAACTGTCAAAATGCATAATGGAAGTTCAGCAATGGATGCTAGTCAATAAGCTCAAACTCAATCAAGATAAGACTGAGTTTCTTATCATTGCATCCCACAAACACCATCACTTAAAGACACAAAACTTGTCTTGGATCAGGACACTACCATCAGTCCTTCCTCTTCTGTGAGAAATCTTGGTATGACATTTGACAAATTTATGAATATGACTGATCATGTCACTAATGTAAGCAAATTTTTGAATTATCACATTCGCAACTTAAGCAGAATCAGATATTACATTGACAAAGATACTTGTCATGCAGCGGTCAGAGCATTAGTTACGTCCCAACTTGACTACTGAGATTTTACTTTTTTTGAAATATGCTCATACAGAGTACGGTGCCCTAGCTTTACAAACAAACAAAATATAAGTATCATGAAATTCGATCAACATATGTGGATACACCAAGCAATTTGATAAATCTGATAATTTTGGGGTCATGACCTCCTTCATAGATTTGTACACGTCAGAACAATTGTGCCTGAAACAAAAGGAACTCATAAAAGAACACTTTCTGTGAATTGGTACACAATGGAGGTGTTTTTTTGTGACTATCAGGCTAGCTGAGAATGGGATTGGAGTTCATTTAACAGGTCCTTGTACATGTATTTCCATCAGAGATATTTTAAAAACAAATGTTCAAAATCCAAAAGCCTGAATAATTTAGAAGTTCTGATTCCTCAAAGTCTCTAAAATGTACTCTCTATTCATCCAAAAGAGTACTTTCCACACCAAAAAGAACAATTTTACACCTTCTGAAGAACATTTTTAAAGCACCTCTACCTTTGGCCGGCGCTCAATGGGCTATATTCCTAACAGCTCCCCATTTTACACCAGGATGGAGAGAGGCAAGCGAGGTAAAGTGCTTTGCCCAAGTGAACAACACATTGGCATCAGTGGAACTTGAACCTTAGCCCTTTTGGTCATGAGTCGGCCGGTGTATCCACTGGACCACATGTGCCCTCTTTTTCAGTTTAATTAGATGATAAAATTATATCATTTTAAAAATTATTAAAGTATCAAAAAGTTTTACAATAATCAAAAGTAAATTTGTCAAAAAAGATATTCTTTGAAAGGTGTGAAATTTCACTATTTTTGGAGTGGGCAGTCACTATAAAAGAGCAAAATTTCTCTCTCTTTTGCATTTGGACTTTAGAGTATGTTCTCAACTACGGAATTGCCCATATGCAGATATGACTTAAAATGCTGAAGTAGTAGAACTGACCATGGTCTCATCACCCTATCAATCATCAGGAACAACAAGAATTACGGTAGACGTTTCATATAGAAGTCCCATTGATGCAAATGAGGTATTGCCATTCATTCCATTCAGCACATGAAGGAATCAATTGTAATACCTCATTTGCATCAATGGGACTTCTATATGGAACGTCTACCAGAATTACTGCCTCGTTTGATTGACACCTAATATTGAACTCCTTTTTCCGCTGCAATTTGATCTGGATATCACATAATAACTGGTGATCACCGCAACTGCTGTTATACTGTCCATAGTTTGAATCAATATAGTAGCTGTGCTTTTAATGAAGAAACAGCATTTTTGGGAGTTATAATTGGCCAATTAAGATGGATTTATGAATGTTTGCGTTTGTGTTTTTAATCTCTATTAAAGGGGATGGTCCGAATTAAGTATATGAGTTCACGAACCACGGGGAGGTTCCTCTTTAATATCTTTTTCCTTCAATCAAAACCTCAATGTGTAAAGTTTCACGCCGATTTTCAATCCGTTTTGATGGGAGAGCTAAAAACATGATTTTGTAAGCCCCATAGAGTACTGTGTAAAATTAATATTGGTTGACCAAAATGGGTCACATTTTCGTTCATAACTTCCAAACCAAACATCCTTTGGCTCTAAGATTTCACAGGGTAAATGAGAAAAATAGTAGCTTTCCTCTGATACCAAAATGTTGACCACTTCCGGTAAAATCTGGGCTTCTGGGGACGAGGCTATTAGCGATCGGACCATGGACCTTTAACCTTGGAATTGAATATGGTCACTTAGACCTCAATTTTTTCCAAGAATTTTACAATTATGTCATTTCATGAAACATTATTTTGGTCATCACCATAAAAATGTATTTTTTTATGGTGCAGGGTGAGTAGGGTCTAAAATTGATATATATTTTTGACATTACCTTAAAGGTCCATGGCCCGATCGCTAATAGCCTCATCCCCAGAAGCCCCAGATTTTACCGGAAGTGGTCAACATTTTGTTATCAGAGGAAAGCTACTATTTTTCTCATTTACCCTGTGAAATCTTAGAGACAATTATTAATTTTACACAGTACTCTATGGGGCTTACAAATCATGTTTTTAGCTCTCGCATCAAAACGGATTGAAATACCGGGGCGAACTTTACAGATGGGGATATCTTTGGTAAGGCATCTATCGAAGAATGAAAATTTCACATCCTTAAATCGGGGGCCATCCCCCTTGAAACTCTCTTGCCTACAACTCGCTTACCACTGTGATTGTTACTGTGTAGCCCTGCGAGTTGACCTGACCCTGTCAGCTTGGGTATATCTTTCTCCAAGTTCTCTTTTGTACACTTCAACTGTTTTGTGAAGAGCGCAAGTTCTTCCACTGTGGCCTGTGGAGAGGCCACAATAGGGGTAGTTCTAGTTTTACTAGATGGTTCTGGTGTGCTCTTTGATGGCTAACTGACTTGGCTTTGGATTCGACCTGCTTCTTGCTTTCCTGGTTAATCTCCTCGTCAAAGAGATCATGTGTCTCTGGATTGAGAGAAATGATAGCATCGGCTGGCTGTTCCTGAGAAACTGGTTTTGTAGTCTGAGAAACTGGTTTTGTTGTCTGAGAAACTGGTTTTGTAGTCTGAGAAACTGGTTTTGCAGTCTGAGCAATTGCCTCTGCTGCTATAGCAGGCTGCAGCTTCTCAACAGTCACATTCACAGATGCTGCGGTTGCTGCAACTTCCTGCGGCTTTACAGATGCTGCAGTTGCTGCAACTTCCTGCGGCTTTACAGGTGCTGCAACCTTGTCTGATTCAGAAGTCTTTCTTGAACTGTTGCCATCTTTGTCTTTTCGTTTACTAGATTTGTGATGGCTTGATTTCTCCTTGCTCCTTTTGGATTTCTTAGGCTTCTTTGATGGTTCAGCTGGTTTTTCTGGAGTCGTCTTTGTTGGAGCACTGCTGGGTGAAGCACTTGTAGTACTTGTAGTTGTACCACTTGGTCCAATGGTTGCAGTCTCCAGTTTACTAAGGACATCATGTAACCTGTAGGGATGGATAAATAAAATTAGGTATATATTTCACAACTTCTGCAACTTGAATTACACATTGTGCGTGTGTTTGTTTTGTAATTTATTTGACGACAACTTTATCAGAACTTTATCTGTACCAAGTTCACTGTATTTTGCAAAGTTGTGGTATGCACAATATTGCAAATGTCTTCAAATTTGCATTTTGACTTATCAAAAAATCACAGACTTAAATCAAAGACAAGCTATCGGTGGACAACTTAAAGGACTAACAAAGGCGTAAATCCCAGGGCCCCAATATTTTGATGAGAGGGGATGGTCAATACGATCATCCCCCAATGTTTATGCCTGTATAACCCCATAATAACCACCATAATGGTTTGAAAATGGTAAATTTCTGTACGCTTTGTGCACATTTTGTTCTAATTACAATTATATTTAACAATTTCAGATTCTAAATGGCAATTTTTTTAGCACGCTTCACCCGCACATGTGCTAGTAACAGATCTTGTCAGCAAACCCTGTTTCACTCGTAAGTTTTCATCCCCATCCCCTCCTACCGCCCCCCCCCCATGTCATAAAGAAATTTACATCACTGAGGACCAGTGCACCTTACAGCCAATAAAACTTTTCATGTCATAATTTATGAATACATGATTACCCTGGATCAATGACAGATGGTTTGAGTAGTGGTCCTCTATTTAAAGAAGTTTGTTGACGACCCATCTAGCAAGCCATAAGGTTGTGACCTTGATAGGAAAGCAAGGGTCAACCTCAACAGACTCAAAACTGGCATTAGTCGAACTAAGCACTTCCTTCATAAGATCGGTGTGGAACCTTCACTAAACTACGATTGTGGAGAGCCACAAACCATTAGCCACATCATTGATGACTGGGAGGTGTACAAGTCCACAAGAGGAATTCCACCTTCACATTATCATCTGGTTACAGATGGATCTTCCACTGTGATTTTTGGACTACATAAGATACCATATCACTGTATAAGCATACCAAGTATGAACTTGATCCATCACTGCATTAAAAAGCTAGACAACATTGAACTCAAAGTGTATACCAAAAGTTTGACACACAGACACACACACACACAGAAACCCACACAAATCATGCTGCTATAAGGTCTTTCCGATTTCATAGTATGACCTGCAGATATTCAGAGTACAAAATTTCTGAAAACAGGAAATTTCATGAAAACTGGCATCTCTGATAAAGTCACACAACACAGCAAGGAATTAAACACCCTTTGTAGCCCTAAAACAATGTCATGATTGGCAGATTTTGAGGGTTATTGATGCTAACTTGACCAACTGCTTATTACCATGCAGTGAAGATCTCTGTATTGGCCCCCAGGAAGAGGTTGAGGTCATCGGACACTGTGCCGTGGTTTCTTGTTGGCACCATCACGTCCATGATGTAGTCGGGTAGCTCATCATCTGGATAAAGGAGTTGTACAAATTAAAATGGATTTACCATTTAGTGTAAAGTTTAAAGGGGCCTTTCCAAGATCCACCACCTCGTCCCCTGACTTACCTAAAAAAGTTCAGATTTTTATATCTTCTGAACCGTTAGCCTTGGTATCCCATGTGTACCTACTCTTACGTGCAATTTGATCGCATCTTAAGAAATTGCAATTTTCCACTTCCCCTGTTCGTAAACCGGACAGACAATTATAACCAGTGGCCAATTGCTCATAATACGAAACCGCCAGCTCATAATCAACTCAAACTTTGAGAATAATAGCTTTCCTCAAGGATATTTAGTGAAAAAATGAATACATGGAAGGTTGCTGGAATCACGAATTCACCTTAACACACAAATACAACCGGGCAACATTTTTAATTTTTTATAACAGTTTCACATCAAGCATGGCAAAATGTATGGCCTGCCAAACACCCACACATATACACGGAAAATTCTTTTGCCTCACAGATAAAAAGTTGCAGGTAAAGCAGTACCAATGTTTCTCCGTTAGTGAACGTAGAAACCTTACCCAAGATACTTTTTTCACTGTCACCTGGATTTTCCTCAACAAAAATCTTAATGTTTTAACACGCATATTGGACTGTTAGAATTTTGTCAAAATCCAATTTTCATTCCAATTTTTTTGCAATATTGGCAAATTACCCTTCACCCAAATATTTTGAGACTTTCAGCACTGAACCGGATGATGAAACATCATGCTGAATGAAAGGTCACATTTCATGGCCTAATCTATCAATAGGACCTAGATAATATATCCTTAGGTGTATGCAAGGTAATTAATTTGCAAATAGTTGCCCCTTATAGCTAGGATCACTTTTACAATGTCAACAAAGCTTCAATGTACGTACTGTCCTGACAGGCGTAAGGCTCCTGCTTAAACATCACTCACCACCCCCCCCCACCCCCTTTATTATCACATCAATATGATTGTTTTGGTGTATGCTATTTTTTTTGTGTGTGTGTGTGTTTGTTTGGTGTGGTGTGTGTGTCCATTTTCGATAATGGACATTGCTGAACTGAATTTCACACCAAAATAGGGGTCTCAGGGAATTGATTTTGTACCAAACTTTACCTCTCAAGACTGAAATGTTTATGGTACTTTCTTTGTTTGGGCAAATTAAGATTTGGGATTAATTGTTTCATTTGTATCAAAGGGGTGGGGAAACCAGGACAGTGGCAGCGTCCCAACACCTTCTTTTTCTGGGGGGGGAACGGGGGGGCAAAGTGAAATCTTGGGGGGGGCGCATAATGTGCAAAAGTGAAATCCTGGGGGGCAAAATATGAAAACTTGGAAATTTTTCACCAATTTTGGCCCAAATCCCGTGATTTTTGGTCCCCCCCCCAAATCACTGATTTGCCCCAAATCTTCATTTTTCTTTCGACCAGGGGGGGGGGCAAACGGGGGGCAAATGGGGGGGGGGCAAGAAAAACATTTGGCCCCCCCATGCGCCCCCCCCTGCGCCGCCACTGAAACCAGGATTGTCTTAACTGGAATGGTGATAACCAGGATCACACCATCATGGGAAAACAAGACTCATGAGTAAGGGCTGCAGAAGCATCCCTTCTCATGGTAAAGTACAATAACTAACTTGTAACATTACTTAGATTCAAGATGGTTTATTCATACATCAAAAACTTGTAAATGTATGTATAAAGACAAAAGGAAATAACCGCCACATCCTCAAGGTAACTGCACTTGAGCAGGTCAATTCAGGATGCAACACCATAGTCATGTTCACACGGTCACAAAACTCCAAGGGTTTGAAACTCCGAGAGTGAAATTAAATCTTGATTATGGTATTTTACTTCACTCCAAGTTGAGTCCACACGATGACCTAAACTCTAAAATCATCTCCCTGACCATCCTCCTCTGCTTCTCATATCTTTGTATAGACTGGAAGTCAATATACCGAAGCATGACGTTTATAGCATGAAATTCAAACACATGAACTTGACAACAAAATGACCTTGCAGGTCACCTCCACTCACGATCCTTGATTCCCCAAACTGTCCACACAGCACTACACTCCAAAACACGCCGAGAAAAATTTTATGGAGTAGTTCACCCCACCAAATTTTTTATGGGATAAACCCGCTAGACCTTCATAGAACTCTGGAGTTAAAACTTTGAATGCTTCCACACAGTCAAAAACCCCGATCGACACTCCAAGTTTTGAAACTCCGATGTTTCCAGCCTCCGTGTGGACACGACTCAAGTCACTGGTTTATTGAAGCAGTCCCTACATCATATTGCAAGTCAAGTACCAACTTTCCCAAAACACAGTTTAGTGCATGACCTCATATCTGCACCTATAATCCTACATGTTGCCAATCAATCTAGAATTGATTCTGATTAAGGGGTGAAGTACAACCTAACACACAAGCCAGCCAACTGAACACAGCTACCAAACCAACCAGAGAACCAACACCAATAGTGCTAACAGTCTGTTCACTTAGGTGAGTACTTTTTAATACCAGTGATATTCAAATAGTTGGGCATGTTGGAACCAGTGTAATCACCTGATCAGAAACTGTTTAAAATAAAAATTGCACCAAAAGCTGCAGGGGTAGGACTGCCAACTTAACAGCACAGTGAATTCAAATCGGGCATCAACATCTGGCATAACCCGAGTGCTAGTCTTATCAAAGACTTCACGGTACTGGTAGGTGGGCGCTCTTACACACGTCGGACAAAGACTTGACTGAAGGCTATCATCTGGTCACAAATATTAATATCTAAATTAGGCATTCAGGTGAAAATAAGTGTCTGCATCCGTGGGGTTTAAAATTTTGTTGTGAAAGAGAGACTCTTCAGCAACTTCATAACACTTCAAATTTTTTGAAATCGGACATTCCGTTGCAAACTTATTCAAATTTTTTGTACTCGTACAGAAGTCATTTGGAGAACTCGTGTCAAAGTCAAGTCTTTTATTTTCTTTATTGTTGCCATGGCACCATGGTAGTGTCGACTTTCAACACAAAAATGATGTACAGAATCTAAACGATCAAAGGGATACACTGATTTTTTTAGATTATGTTTCTGATATGTAACCTACAGATTATATACCTAACCTTATTACAAGTATTTATCTATCCATTTACCAACTAATTTGAATAATTTTTGAGAAAAATTTTTAAATTTATGTTTTTCAAGAAAAGGAAATAACCATTTCTTAATAGATGTACTTAGAAGAAAAACTTCACCCTTAGCATTCTGCAACTTTCAGGAGTTTCTCTAATACACTCATCTCAGAATTTTTGTCAGCAACAGAGTCTATTCGATAGCCTTACTTTACCGTAATTAGCATATTTTGACCAAAAATGAGCAAAATTTGCATTTTTTTTTAAAAATCACACTGCAAACAATTTACTTTCATGAACCTAATTACATTTTTTTTATCAAATGCGCAAAATGTATTAAGGCTGTTTAGACCCCCATTTTCAGCATCATTCAATCAATCAAAATACAATCAATTTATTTCATCTCACATAAACAATACAACATATACAATATAAGTAATAGCCCGATAAGCAATAATGGCCGAATTGAGATAGGACACTGCTACGCGTAGCGTTTGAGTTGCAGTGCCCTTGAATTCACGGTTACAAAACATAAATGGTATTTACAAACATTTACCAGATCTCAATTCATACTATGAAATTACAAAATCAAAAAAGAAGTATTTTTGGGGGGGGGATTTGACAATTTTCCCCCAAAGATGCCATATTTTTTAAAGTTTGGCCCTTCTCACCCAAGGCTCCTCATTTTTTGAGTATTAATTGACACCAAATAACTCGACGAAAGTTTCGACTTTTTTATAATTTAGCATATGTTTTTGTCCAAATAACACCTAGTTATGGGCAATTTTGGCTGCTCTCCCCTAAAGACCTCTATTTTCATGTTACCACCGAATGCCTCCGGGTTTGAAATCGCTAGCCTTACCCCCTATGGAGTGGCCCCCCCCCTGGAAAATTCCCTAAGGGCAGGGGTCATTATTTGCGACAAGGGGGAAGGAGGAATATGGGAATGAAATAAATTTGTAAGCGAGGAGTGCAAATGAAATTTTTCATCAAGAACGAGGAGGAACAATGAGCTTTCAACTTTTCATTTTTTTAACGGAAGCGTGGAGGGAATGCGACCTTTCTTGCCAAAAAAAAAATCCTTCCTTTCTCCTGGTGTAAATAATGCATGCCCCGTCCCCCTAATGTAATTAATAAGCATATCCTTCAAGAACATTGAGGGACCTTCTATAAGGACAGAACAGAAGGTCTATCAACAAGTGTAAATTTCGGCCTATTTTAATGGCAGCCATTTGGTTTTTATAAAGCTTCATCCTACAATCGAAGCCCATACCTCGCTACGCAAGCGGCCTTTCCTCCCTACAAAACGTCACAATCGGATAATTTAAATGTCATATAGGGCATGTATTACATCATATTTCCTGAAATCAAACTATATATTTTTGCGATCTTTACATCACACTGTCCATTAAACTACAGCGCCGCCACGTGAGCCGCCACATGCCGCAATATGCTGTTGTGCCCATTTCACGCATCAAGTTTGGCGTGCAAGCTGTTTTTTTGGTGGCACTTTACGCAGTCCTCATATTAGTCTTCTTTTCCGAGCGCTGTTAGTGTCAAATTGCTTTGTAAAAATAATAAATTCTTTGATCAATAATTTCTCTAGCATATCTTGTTGATTTTCCCTGGAATATTTTCGTTGTGGATAAAAAAAACCCGTGAATTTTTTTCAAAAGCCAGATCTCACAGCAACCACACACTGATTCACAATCAACAAACAACCCAGCTGTAGCTTGTCCATCAGAACTTCCTTCCAAAAACTCACACTCTGAAGGCCTCTGTAACCATCACACTGCTGATTTAACATTTCGTCGCTCACCTAGTTAGTCAACTTAAATGCTAAACCATCATCAAAATGTGCCAATCTGCGTGGTCTTGTTTTAACATGCGTTTTCCAATGGGCGTTGAAGGTGCTCGAAACTTCTCTTTGTTGAGATGCACTTTTCAAGGTACTCAACCGCATAGCTAACAACCTACATCTTATTTTCGATCCGTTCTTAGAAATGTTAAGGGAAGAATATGCTGGCCACCACCATTTGAGTGGGAATGACATTGGGATTAGCAATTATTTTGAATTAAATTGATGATTTCTGTAGAAGGTGTTTGTTCTCTATGCACCACTCCACACACACGTTCAGTGCGTAATCGGTCACGATTCCTTAAAAGTTAACCGAACTGCCTACTTAACAATGAACTAAATTATTTGGAAATACCTTTTTTGTGTGTGTTACAACTAGGTTTTTGTGGATACATGACTTGAGGTTGTATTTCCCAAAAATTCAATAGTCCACACACTCCTCTGGACACCCCCTAAACATAATTGTGACTATTGCCTGTATTATGTAAGAGCCTACACTGTTAGATTTCCTGTGTTGTGTCCCAGAGCGTGTGTTGAATCAATCCCATGAATGCATTGCCATGTGCCTATACTGACTGTACTAAATACATGTCAGTACTTAGGGATAAAACATTCTTAGAAGTTAAGAAACACAAGACATTTCATGATCATGCCTAAAGCCTTGTGGGCTAAAATGATGTAGAAAGTCAGGTTTTGTATGTGCTTTGATTGGATCACATGACCTTATGAGGTCAAAAAAAAACTTGTTTTGAATTAGGTGGGATTGATTCAATGCACCCTCTGGGACACTCTATTAAAAAGTTGTGGCCTATTGACCTGTATTATGTAAGAGCTACAATGTGAGACTTCCTGTGTGATGACTATGGTCAGTGCCAGACAGAATGTGATTAAACCACTGATGTGATGTTACAACAGAAGAAGGACTCTCACATTTAAACTCTTTTTGTGTTAACAATACAAGGTATGTTACATATCATATAAATGACTTATTTAGTGTTGAAGTTATTAATTATTAGTAGGTGAAAAAATGATCAGAAGGATATCATCTGAAAGAAGCGCAAAATAGAAATGTTGTGTGATCAAGGGGGCAAACCTAAAAGACAAAGATGAATATAAAAGGGTCATGCTATAAAAGGTAACAATTTTCTAACGTTGTGGATTTTAAAGGTGCAACGAGAGATTTCAATAACAGGTGTCCCGAAAAAGGTGAAAATTCTGATTTTGCACTATGTAAAGCGTTCCATAAAAAAGTCCCATCTGTAAAGGATTAGTATGAGAAACGTTTCTTGGTACAAAAATTGTGAAATTTCTAATTTTGTTATTTTTTTCTTTTTTTAATTTCATCTTTTTTTGTTATTTGAAATATCAAGATCGCCTTTTTTCTCTCTTTAAGACACTTCTGTAGCCAAATATTAGTAAGAAATTATTGAGGTCTAATCTCTAGGAAAGTAACTATTATGACACAATATTGGGGCGCATCAATATCTCTAGTTGCACCTTAAAGTTAGTGAATGTTCACTTCCACATCATGTTAGATATTTACTAGAGTTTATATGAAGTATTAGACCTATAGGTACGTTTGGTTAGCAAGGATATAAGAAATGGAGGTCCCAGGTTCGCAATCACCGCTTTTTTAAAGTTACTATTTGTTTGCAAAACCATTGTTGCGATTAACCTGCTTGTGGGGCACGCATCCGTTAACCCCATCAAACTTGATTGCTGGGCCCAAGCTACACCACCCACCATTTTTTTTTAGCATCTACCTTTCTATCAAAAAATCAAAGAAAAATGAGAATGTTTGAAAAAAAAAAAACATTTTTTTTTTTTTTTTTTTCATAATGCCCCTTTATTACATTTGTAAGTTATCCTTGAGGGCACTCGGCATCAAATGAGCAAAAAATCTATCCCATCAAATAAAGAAAAAAAATCAGAAAACTTTGAAAATGCAAAATGCCCGTAATTCAATCTTAAGCTTAACCCTTTGCGGGTACTTTTCATCAAAGGATGCAAAAAATACAAAGGGAGGGTGGCCAAGAAATTACAATTTAGACGTTGCATTGGTTAACATATAAAGCAAATTATTATAGGATTGCTTTTGAATTATCATGTTTAGGATTATAGTAGGATACCATACTTGTACAGGATTTCATTATTTTCTGATGAGCAAACACACCATAAGCCTTTAAAACTTAGTGGAAATGTATAAGGTCAAAGGAATTTTTGAGTTTAATAAGTTGAGTATATACGTCCTTACAAGACTTAACAAAGACATTATTTCATGTCTTTCAACTTTATCTATTTTACTTTAGTATCCTCGTATTTAGCTTGAAATATTACTTTTTGGTCAAGTGTATGTTGAAAAGAGGGGGAGGCATTGAGGATTTTTTTTAAATCTAATAAAAACACTAAAACAATAATGCGTCTTGAACAGCAAAAAAATTGTGGATGGGGTTCACTCCTATCCTGTCAAGTTTGGGACATAAAAGTATCCAGCGGTTTGATTTTCTGGTCATTTTCTGTAAGACCATTTATCCGCTGATCCTACATTAAAGACACTATCAGTGATTGAAAAATATTGGAAATTTGCAGGAATAGCTTCAAAACATGGAAGGATAAGTGTAAGAATTCGCATAAGTATCTTTTCCACATGTAGGAATTGACAGAAAAGGAGAAAAACGGCAGTGTTCCATGATCCGATTGCCCAGTCATACGTGTTGTAGTAGTGTCCGAACGGACATTAATGACTAAAATTTCCGATTTGTCCATTAGGTTGCTTGGTCATATCATGTGAAGGGTTGTTAGGATACGTACTCGTGACATACAGACAAAAATCTGAATTGTTATGATTTTTGGATTCATGATTTAGCAACTCCACTGATAGTGTCTTAAGCAATGGCAACCACAATTGTGATCACGGCAAAGCTAGGAATACAGGAGCTATTAGCCCTGTAAAAAACATTCAGACAAATTGTTGTGAGAATCCACTCTCCATACAGATCCATGTAAATCTAGGATAAAATATTTTTGCCCACAATAATTTTTTTGTAAAAATTGCACAGGATGCAGCTTGTGGAAAACTTATCCAAATCAGTTGTCAAACTGTGTCACCATTGATAATGTTATTCTGTTTGCATTCTGGTTTGTCATAATAAATAAAGACTTTCAATAGCTATGTGGTATCAGGCTCTTTGGTTAATGGACAGTAAAGGCAGACTCGGCATTTATAGCAGGTCTGGACTGGACAATCTTGTCAGCACAATAGGTGCATATAACAAAGAAGTGTACTATTACCGTACTCAGTCCACAGATAAGTGACATGCACATTATATAAAAGCAATTTCTGTTGACTTTGATTTTCCTAACAGATTTTAATAGGCAGATCTGAAGTTCCTCTGTGAACCTTCCCTCACTTCACACAATGGCAATCCGGTGATCATATCACCCATATTGATTTCCCTATGCACCCTAATTTCTGGACATGTCCTCACAAGATGCCCTAAACAAGATGCTCAACAGCAGTCCAGGATCAGCCAGTTTGTCCTTGCAATTCTGGACTCCGACAGGACATCCAGGTCCCCCAGGACCTCCTGGTGTAGGTCTTCCAGGAGTTCTGGGCCCACAAGGAGGGGTAAATATATTACATAAGTTGAAGATCAACATGGTCTGTGAGTTAGTAAGAAATAAAATTGAGTCTGATAGTACAATTTTCTTTACTTCAAACTGATAAAGTCAATCCACTTAGTGATAATATAGTTTCCCCTTCAGGCTCTCAGGTGTGTCTATTTTTGATGTGTGTAATTTTGGGTATTTGTGTGTGTGGATGGGTGGTGTGTGTGGGGGTATTTGTGTGTGTGTAGGTGTGTGTGTGTGTGTGTGCATTTTTGGGCATATTTGATGATAATGATTGTTTTGATTGGATAAAACAGTCCATTGGCACACTTCAATCAACAATGGCAGTTTATGAATGAATAGTTGTTATGGCTGATATCTAGCAGGTACGGCAAAGAAGTAGCCGAAACAAAATGAACAATAAATATAAGGTTTGTGAATAAGTACCTTTTATCTCCGGTAAGAAGTAGATTTGTGGTTTTTAATTCCCAAGGAGTAAACAGCAGTGTTTTGCATGTGTATAGTTTATTGATTTCAATGTGGGGACCAGGATTGCAGAAACAAAGAAAAACACAAACCCTGGTCTGTCAACAAACCTCAAAAAGATTCGGTGGAAATTTTGAAACTTAAGGGGGGGCTGAAGTGGAAAAGGTGATTTGCCAAGTAACAGACGTATGGCCTTCATATCTGGTGAGATTATATAAACTTGATGTCCATTAATTTTCACCAAGAAAATGGTGAATTTTCATGGTTGCTAGGTAACGGCGGGCCATCTTGATTTTTAAAAGGGTGACCTTGCGTGCAGTCTTTTTCAGTAACAGTTTGCCTATTGAAACCAAATTTGGATTTATGTATCAAAATGATATTAAAATTTTTACAGAGCCAAATTTACTTGAATGTGAAAATAGCGAGAAAGACCGAAAAATAACCAAAAAAGGGCAGTTTTGGGAAAAAAGTATAAAACAATTGGTTCGTTTCCAGGGTTACCATTACTATCAAAAATTTCCCTCTGTAAAAATTCCGGGACAACATACATTGAAAACCATATTCCAAATTTCAGCTCAACCGGGCAATTGAGTTACTGAAAAAATCTGGCGCACCATATCAAGCGCGACAAATCCGAAATGCCGAATATCCATTTTAAATCTAGAAACACTGCAATATTGAAATTATGCTGAAGATATGAAATTAACTTTTAAAAGCCACTCAAAATGTGCAAGCCCTATTTTTACAAAGTATATCATCAATGTCAATGGAATAAAATGGCTTATTTCGTATACTTTAATATTTATGTGCAATTTTTGAATATCACGCCCTAAAAACAATAAAATACAAAAGTAAATGTACTGCTAATTTGTATAGGAAGAAGATGTTCGCTTTACAATTTTGCGTCACCTTTTATGATATGATAAGCAGTAACTCTGGAACCCAATATCCGATTCGAACCAAATAAAAAGAAGTTAAAGATAAGATTCAAAGTTTGCTATACTTAAAAGTCTCAAAAAGGGTCCAAAACTCCAAAAATTCACCAAAAAGACGACTCAGCACCCCCTTAAAGTTTTAAGTTTGTTAGCAAATAAAATTGACATCATTTAAAGGTGCTTGTTTAGGCACGTCTATTGTGTGTTCTACTTGCTATGAAAAACCTGGCACTTGACTATGCCCATCAAGTACCATAGGAAACATATTGCACGATCGAACAACGCACTTTTAAATGTACATTTCATTATTCATTCAAGGTATGCAGGTCGGGCAGGTGATCCCGCGAACAAATGGAGTACCATGGGTACCGGCCAATCAGACGCCCAGGATTAAAGGGCGAGAAAGGTGACATAGGTCAAGGGTCAATAGGTCAACCTGGTAATCCTGGCCCTAAAGGTGATCAAGGATTGGATGGTATACCTGGTAAGAATAGTCCACTTTAAAGCTACAATGTACAGATGGTAAAAGAAAGGTTTAAACGTTTGCCTACAATGTCAAAAAACACGTTGCTAACAAGTTACGTCGTGGAGCAGTGCGCCCGGTTAGCATACTCATACCAGTTGTGTTGAGGGACTTCTAGCCCATATGGTGAACCTTTTGAAAGTCAGTATAGACTATGGACAACAAGAGATTTCCCCAGAAACAGGTGTCCCTAACTCGAGCATCAAGGGTGCTGTGGCTTACTCCAGTCGTATGGTATGAGTTGTGCAATGGTTTGAGGTGAAACCATATTGGTACTAGAAACAAATGGCAGGATCTTATTATCCAATCGTTGCAATAATCAGGTACTGCAAAAGTTCTCATAAGCCAAATCAATTGAGCCTCTCGTGGGGGGAGTATAAGTAAGTAGCTGCTTGGTATGGAAAAATGCCACAGCTTTTCACTCAACCACAAAAGAAAATGCTGAGTACTCCTCTCTCATTGTTTGAAAGATGGTGCAAACACCCATGGGCGACCTCATCAAATCAGTATCATAAAAATAATCGAAGTAATTGGTACGGTAGGTCCCTCTGCCGTTGTGGATGTGCAATGGGGTCAAAGGTCAATGAGGTCACGAAGGTCACCAACATGTGGATCAATATCCAAGATCCATTTGTCACCCAAGTTAACTCATCGCCGGGGGGGGGGGGGCGGGGTACCTGTACCAGAGCCCGGGTAAAACAACCCGAGGTACAAGGGTTCTGGCATTGAACCTATATGAAGACAGAAACATGAAATGGTACCCTATCTGAGACCAGATCTGTTTGGGATTGTTGAAATGGATACCCATCGAGAAAAAGAAGCATTCATAATAGACACCCTATCTGAGAACCAGGCCAAGCCAATGTTACTATTAGAATTGAATCTGGATTTACACTCCATTTGATCTAATTGTATGAGAACTTTTATTCTGTTTTGAGCAATATATCAATACAAAAATCCTAATTCTACAGATTCCTGATGATTTTATACTAACTGTAAACTGAAAAGTAACATTTGATACCCTATGTGAGACGACAGATATACATGGTAAGTAAAAAAACTTGATCCGGATTGTTTCCGCCATTTGAATTTTTAAATAAAATTACCAAATTGTGGTGTCATCGGAAAGCCAATTTCATCTCGTTAATTGCTGCAAAGAAATTACAATCGGTTAAGTATAGGCCGGGCTAGACAGTCTTTTTATCAAGTAGTCAGCTTTTCACCTTATCCACGGATTCCATTTGAGACACGGTGGCCACTAAGTATGATCCCAAAATGAGGATAAGGTATTGTCATGTTAATGTGAATAAAGAAAAAAAATAACTGGTATCTTAAAGGTGACAATCATTGATAAATGGTAAGTTCTATTTTGGAAATCCTTTTTTTTTTCAAGAAGTGGCATATTTGGTCTACAAACTATAGACAATCTTTAAAACCCCAAAGTTGTCACCGATGTCTGTTCCTTCATATGGTATGATTCATTCAATCCTCCAGAAATGCTTAAATCTATCAAGTTAATTTATTTTTTAAATGATTTTTTATGAGTGATGAAGGACGTAACGACGTAGAAGTGTTAAGAGCGCATCGATGGTAAATTTGTGACTGAATTTTATGGGGTTAAATAGCGGGGTCGCATTTATTCTGCAGTCAATAAATAGGCCCAAAATTTCTTCTGGACACTGATTTTGCTTCGCTGAACGTCGTCCATATGCGAATCAGTGCGGACAGAGCGCAAAACCCCGACGACTGATTCTAAGACCTGTAGCTTGGTCTAAAAATAACCGATTTCCCGTTGTTGTGAATGATCTTTGCAGCAAATCAAGATAAAGATAATTAACCAAGTTCAGATGATATCACACATGTTAGATATTTATTACGTAAAAAATTCACCATGGCGGGGACACACAATCAGGAGTCAAGTTTTTTTTGACTCGCCTGTAGTTGAATTAATACCCTATATTGGGTCATTTACCATGCCAATTCAACAAATCGAGGTTAGTAGTACACTAATCACCTATTGGATTTTGATTTCCTTTTTGGTCGATTGTATTGAAATTCAGAGAAACTAAAATCTGAAAATTGAGATCTGTACCTCTTTCGTTTTCCGCTTACAGCAATTTTTGAAAGGTGAGGTGGGGTCACACTCAAAAACAGGTTTGTACCATGTGAAATTTCAATATTCAGAGGGCCATAAGTAAAGAACTACACCCCCTCAGATCCTTCAAACTTGGCATTTTGGATAACCTTTTGCTTGACAGATATAAAATGGAACGAAAAAATGCACTTGCCCCATTTAAATAACAGGGGGTCAAAAAATGGCATCCCCCAAAACCCACTCGGACCCTACTTTGGGGGGGCAAGAAGTCAAACAAAGTAAAAGTGATATAACTAGTGCTGTGATCGATAAACTTTTTGTGTATCGATATGTCGGAAGACACACATCCGACATGTTGATAAACTTTATCAATACATCACAGTTTTGATACACGAGACCTGCTTAGGTCTCACATTTTTTTTTTGTAACTCGGGTGGTAATTACCCGACAAATAACCCAGTCCCACCCCACACCCCGTGGCATCATCGTAGCCCTTATAAGAACTTATAGAAACGGTATGCAATGTATTTTATCGGGTATAACAATTTTGCCACAGACACACCACACAGATACAGACAATCATGACCAGAGTATTCCCTATGTGCTTCTGCAATTCTTGTAGATGACAACAAAAATAACTCATATTTTAAACGAAAACTCATTTTTATGAGGTTTGTGAGTCGGGATGCTCAGTGTGTGTTGGCAGATGACAATTTAGCATGTTGTGGGTTTTAGCATGCTAACCTGGTTGGAATGTACTTTATTGGCAGTCACCGGCTGATTTGACAATTCTCTTTTCCACCAACATTCGTGTTTCAATATTACACTCAGCCACCACGACATGTTTGGTGGACAAGATGCATACATTCCAGGTACTACAATACATTAAGCTGTCATCGCTCCATGTTTAGCGATTGCACAGGGATCATTGACAGGTGAATGTTTTGTAATACTGGAATGCGTCTATCTGTCCACCAACATTGCTTGGCTATTGAATACGTCTATAGCAACAACTGTCTGTAGCAATTAAATACAATCTTTGTGGCATAAGATATTTAGCGTTAAAATGGCGCTCAAAAAAACAAAATGTTGGTCTTGACTGGTCCCCCTTATAACCACTTAAACCTTGTCTACCTGAGCCATTTTTTGTAACAAAATTGCCACAATGAGGGGGGTGGTTACCACCCCCCCTGTGATTTTCGTTACTGAACCCCGATTCCTGTAAATTTGGTAGCCAAGGAATGCCTAGAGTTGTCTTCTTCTCTTTCCATGATGTAACCAACATCAGTACTAACATCCCCATTATGGCTTCACCATGACGTATATGTTTGCGGAGGTACGAAATACTGAATATAGGGTGGAAAATTGAATATTTCCGCAATTTAAGTAAAACTCAAGCGACGCAAACCCTTATTATAGCTCTAAATGTTTGTCATTATATAAAACTAAGTCATTTCCCATCAGTAGAGTCAAAAACCGCATAATCTGATTTTCCTTCCCTGTTTTGGGCGAAAAATTGAATTTTGGTCACTGTGTGTTTCTATGGAATGGCAGTTTTGCTGACGTGCGAACTTATGACGTCATTGGCCGTAATTCCAGGCATGTTGGGTACTCATTTTGGTATCAAGGAAAGAGGAGCCCATAGCTATCTATTGGTACCAAAATCAAGTGTCTGTGATGTTCTGTGTTGTGTTAGGCATGTTGGTACTGTGGTTACCACCCACCCTATCCATCACTTTGGGATGACCCTGTATCTTACTATGCATAACCCCGGTGGGATGTTTGTTTTGGGATTAAAGGAGCGGAACCTGTCATTGGCCAATTAACATTAAATAATTTGGCACAAAAAAGGGGGTTTTCGCAAGCCGGGGAAAACCTGAAAGGGGGGTGGTAACCACCCCCCCCCCCTTCGGTAGACCGAGGGTAAGTTAACTGAATGTTAACCAGGGAGTGGAAAGGGCGACTGGGTTGATGCTTCTACAACCACCTGTGGGGAAGGAGGCTTGCCCCCTCTCAACCCCAATTAGTGATTTTCTGGCACAGTGCCATTTTACAGTGAAACACATCACCTATATTGTACTAACAAACTTTTAAAAATTTAGGGTGGGGGCTTAGAAGGGTGAAATAAAATGTTGAATTTATTACGTCTCACTTCATCAGGGATGTGCTTGGAGCATTTTGAAAGATTTTTGTATAGGGAAAGTTGGATGTAGGCTCGTAACAAACCCCCCACCCCCCTCCCCGGCCAAAAACTAATTCTGCATTGTACAATGCTGTATTTTATCATACAAACCCCACTGCCCTATTACTTGTATTACATGCTGCTCAATTGAATTACTCCATATTTAGACCATGATGAATTGCCTGTTTTGAAACACTAACATTGATCCAACTAAGCACTCCTCTTTAATGTAATACCAGCACCTTTTGTGAAGGGCCCCTCATTTTCAACAATTTGAGATTTTTGCACAGTTGCATTGATAATTGGCTAGTAAACATAGTCCACCTGCGAAGGTAAAGCTCGAACTGGTTGTGTATATCGCAAAAGAGGATTTTGTAATGAGAATTTAATATTCGGAGATCTCCGATAAGAAATCAACGCTGCTGGAAACTCCTTTCATATGACATAACCGGGAAATTTACGCCAAGTACTTGTCTATGCCCATCCATTAGTTGTTCATTTGTTCAGGCAAGTCAAGGTTAGAGTTCATTTTACTGAGTTGGGAATATTTCTCACTGAACGTCGTGGACAGGAATTGGGCCGTTTCCAGCTCCGCCGTTAAAATTACAATCAAAGTGCCGATTCTAATTACAAATCGCTTCTTTTTATGACAAATACACGATGCTTTTGACCTTACCATTTGCAGGTACAGTTTTACTAGACAAGTACCAACATTACCAACTACAGTGCAAATATTTCCATTTTTTGATAATGGGGGGGGTATCATCAAAAATTGCTGGTATTGTTTTAAAAGAATGTACAAACTCATTTAATTATAATTATTGTTACCAACGGTTCTGACTCTAGTCAGGCTCAGAATAGGCGACCAATAGGGCATCTGATGTAATTTGACGTTTGCAAAAACAAATAATGTCTGTCGTGAATAATAGCTGCAATAGTAAAGCTTATATATAACAGAAAGTTTAAATTCGTGAATGATTATTGTCCGTGAGTCGCAACCTGATATCTAGGGCATGTTAATAACATGCATTTTAAATCATATTTTCAACTTCCCCGCCCACATTACACAACCATCAGTAACGGTCCACGCCACGCTGAATGAAACCTTTAGAGAGATTGGTCGCAGTAATTGGATGCATAATTCCTGTCCCTGACTATCCTGTGCAAGACCGACAAAATAATCAAGCAAAAGCAACTAACATTTGTTGTCAGTTACAGTATGGAATTAGAGGTGAAACCAGAGCCCAACAATTCCAATAACTAGAGCTCAGGCTAAAGACCTTGATCCTGATAAGGACCCCCCCCTTGTTAATATATCACCAGCCACCCAAACTGCCCACAGTGCAGAGTGTATTAGGGATACTCAGATACCACTTGGAAAAGGTGGGAATGGAAGGTGACTACTGACATGGCAGTAAACGGGAAGAGGCTAACAGTATACGTCGTACTTTCATGGTACTGTATTTTTTTGTGTCTCCCTAGCTTATTATCCGGGGTCCGTTCCCCAAACTTGTGTGTACCCCTACGTGTACTCATGACAGACCTTTCATATTCAAGTTTCACAGTGCTTGGATAAATTGGTCAACTTCAGCTGACTTGTATCCAAATATATTTACGACTGAGTTTCGGAACGGACCCCGAGGGAGGGTTGAGTCCCTGGAAACAAGTTTAGTTAAAGAACAAGGTATTGGGAGAAAGGAAAGAAACTCCAAGCCTGCCAGGATAAACAGTCACCCCTGGGGGTAAACCTGTAACACTGAGACCGGGTACACCACCCAGTTACAAGGGTTCTGGCAGTGACCCTATGCTATATAAGACCAGAAACAAATAATGTACCCGAACTGAGAGCAGCTCTGTTCAAATGGACTATCTGAGACCAGAAAGCTCCAGATCTATTTCAAATAGACATGCTATCCGAGACCTGGGGCCAAGCAATATTACCATTGGAAATTTAACCCTGAATTTCACCCTTTGATCTATTTTATGGACTGTATTCTGTTTTGCGCATGTAACCCAAAATCATCATTCTAAACGATTCTTCCTAATTTGATACTCTATCTGTGACTGAAAAGTAAAATGTGAGACCCTATGTGAAACCTGAAAGAGACATAGGTTTAATTTGTTTCCCCCCCATTGAAAATGCACATGAATTTTGGGAAGCGCTGATGGCATACCTGGGAAAGAGGAGTGGAAAGGACCTTATTGGAATACAAAAAATTGCAGGAAGCCTCAACGACTGTCAATAGTGTCCATCTTCTAAGTGTTTCATCTTTCACTAAGTTAGTATACCATAGCAATACTGCTTCAGTAAAGCCGCATGTTCAATTTCAAGCGATACGTTTCCAAAGTTGTCTATGTTACACTTGACCAAAATCTTCATTTAGTAGCCCGTTGTTTGGGGGTTTTAAAAAGCAAAAATTAATTTGAATTTCATGGGTGGGGGGTTTATTTAAAGATACAACCTTTAAGTTTGGTGTCATAATGCTTGTATTGTTGGTGTTAATCATTTCCCAAGTGGACGTCTTAAAATTATGACCTTGACATTTAAGCCCCACCCATTTAATATATCCTTTCCCCCTGAAAAATGTGTCCCCCTGAAAATATATTCGCCCCCCCCCCCAAAAAAAAGACTGGTTGTTATTCACTTAGGCCACTCCATGAGAAATTTGCATCTGCAGAAATTTAAAAGTTATTTGGTGCTTCCAAATTATTGCTTCCTGTAAAGTAGACTACTAAGCAGTCAGAAACCGCTTTCGGTTTATGTGTACTTTTATTTTATTTATTTTTATGACAATTTGAAGTTGGGGGAACTGGAGCAGTGTGAGTAGCCCAAATGTGCAGTAAAATCTTTGATCCCATGTTTATAGTGTACATCACCAACAGATATTTATTGTGGATAATAGCAACTTTGTTCCCTCTGCAACAATCGCAAGATAAAATTTGACCCAGTATGATATCATTAACGATACGGTAAGGTTCAGGTCCTGGGTTTTGATGTCCCGTCAGTCACGCAAAGAACATTTAAAAAGTTGGTTATTTTATATAACAGTATATTTATCATTCAAAGTTTAATCTACTCTTCTATCCACTGGTCTCATATAAAAACCACATAAAAATTGTTCCCTGATCTTTAGTTAATAAATATTCAATCTCCAAAGGTCCGCGTCAGTCCACGTTTTGGCCCTCCTGTCACGTCAGTCACTTGTGCAATTTATTACTCATCTTTTGGCATGAATGATTAAAAGAAGTTATTTCCCTCCCCTTGTGTGAACACAGAAATTAACATTCTGCAAGAGGATAATAACTTTGCATAACCATTTGGATGAAAAATTTAACAAAATTACAAATCAGTTGTCTCCAAGCCCTATATTTTTTTATTTTGGACACTTTTTCCATGTACTTCAATGGGGAAATTTTCCAGTTGAAATTCTTAGTTTTTTACTTCAGATTCAGATTCTGCACAAAACTCTGGCCACAAACGTTATTTAATGCTCATTTGGACAATTAAATTTCCACCTGGCAGTTCAAAATCTCATGGTTAAAATCTTGAATTTGATCGTTTTTATCGAAACTGAGTGTCGTCCATTTGAGTTGGAATCCTTTCACATGAGATTTGTCTCAAATGATGTTAATGTATATCTGATATGTTTTGATAATTATTTTAAGTGTTTGTGGCAAAATAAACCTCACAAAAGTACATTTGAGCAGGCAGAATTGCTGTAACGTTACATGTAGAAAATGTCCACAATGTCCCGCAGTACGTCCCCCGTCAGTCGTCACGATTTTGATGCCCAGTTTTGGAATTCTCAGGTTTTTATGTGATCATAATGTTTACTAATTTTTATGCCTCCAATGCTAATTTTAACAACAATATACAATTAAATTATATGAAAACAGATTAGCTTTTTACTACGAGAATTACTTTTTTAAAAAAGTGATGGTACTTTTTTGTCCCGTCCGTCAAGCTTACTTCAAAGTGCAACCATAAGGCAATATAAAAATTGGTTTCAATTTGTTTTTTAAATGAAAATATGACCAGTTTCTCTTGCGTTGAGTGTACATTTTGGGGCTGTGCCATGCAGATTATTTTTTTTCAGCATCTTTGAAAAACTAAAAGGTGCTAAAATGTTGTCCCGTCAGTCCACGTGGAGGAGCAATAGTAAATTTTTTGAATATCATGAAATATACTTTCCATTTCTTCAAAATAATCTTCAGGCGGTCCTAAGGGACCTCAGGCGAAGAGTAGGGCTCAGTGGAAGCCAAGGTCAACAAGAACCGCAGTGGTCAGACAGGGGGTCAAAGGTGACAAGGGTGAAGCAGGAAACATTCCTATGTACCAACCGGTTGTTGTCTGCCATTTTCTGCAAGAAGAATTAACACTTGCATGCACTCAGGTTCCGAGATCAAACCTTCGAAGAGGAGAAATGGACATCGACGTGGGCAATGACTTTGAATCGGGTACAGGGGTCTTCACGGGGCCGCCATACAAGGTTGTACTTTTCTCGTTTACATTTCTACCAAGTAGAAGCCTTCCTATGTCTTTTTAGAGCAAAATGGCATTACCAAAAGCCAGGACACATTACAATGCTAATAATTTCTACCTCATGCAAAGTCAGAGTGTTATCTTGTCCTCGAGGAGGGGTGCACGAAGTAGTTAACCCTCAGGGCTAAGTCGCCCAGCCGAGATTTACACGCCACCACGTCACCGTCCTTATTGAACAATATTTTATACAATGGCTTACCTCAACCCAGTCCATGCAACTAATCAGAGGAGTGAACCATATTAAAAACAAAAACTAAAGCAAATTGAATAAACCCAAAAACAATCACTAACATATGCATTTATCCTAATAAAAAATGGTAGTTTGTACACTGCAGTGGAAAAAACTTTGGGTGTTGTACTTGGTGTAAGTAGTAACTCTACATATTCTATCCAAGCAAATACACATTGCGTATTTTAAACATAATTACAAAAATGATACATATGTAATTATAGAAAAGAAATATGATATGAAAGAGTACTGGAAAGTAAGCCAAATATGGCATGTCAAGTCCCCAGACTCTGGATTCTATTAGTTGTGAGTTAGAAAATAAGGGACTTTTTATAAATAAGTTCAAAAAGAATGAGTTTTTTAATTTTAACATTAGGTGGCATGTTTGTTCAATGTTATTTAACCCCAAGGTAAGATTATAGATTTACCACTAAATTCAAGTTTAATGTTAATGCTAGGTATTTGGATGTCTGTTGCACATCTTCTAGAATAGGTGTGACATTAGCATGTGTCCCAGTATGAATGTTCAATTTTACGTTTACACAAATCTGTTACTTTTAGTTGATTGATTAAAATGTGACAAAGGATGGGATGCCTTCTACAATCACTGAGAGGTTTTTTAACTGATTGGGGTCAATGTTTATAAGAAGTCAATAAAATCTTCTGGAAGTAGCAATGTTGATGCGTATTTTCAAATGGCTTCAAAGGTCCAGCACCAGTTTACCTCTTTCTCAGTTCACGTCATGCAAACAATCACTTTAAGGGTACCAGAAGTCAACCACCAAATCTTTTGTATGAATAACTTTGTAAACCAAATGAGGCAAAACATACTTCCAGATGAACGCAGCTAAGTCATCCTGCAGTTATCCATGTTATTATAAACAGGGTTTCCCAAACTTTATTGCCAACGACCCATTTAAAGGATTATCACAGAAGACCCTGACACTTTACAGCACTTTAAAGTCGGCCTCAGAGATTTCGAAATATTATTTTTTTGTGTCATAATAAAAAGAGTCAACTAGAACTAACGATAGTAACCTAAATGCCCACAATATTGAAATTGAGATGAATCGGATTTTTCGTTTGATGCATAAAAATTTATGTGAAGGTATTACGTCCCATAGGATTACTGTGATAACAAAAATTCCGGATCCGGAATGTTATAACAAAGTTGTTGATTGTCTATTGAAGGGAATTCGATTAAGCTTTAGAATTGCACACAGTGTAATTAGTATATGGGCAAGCAATTAATGTACATGCAAAAACACGATTTTTGGAAAATTGAGGGGCCCTATTCAGGAAAATCTCTGAGTCGGCCTTTTAATTTAACCACACGCTTGTTACACGGTATTTGCGCCAAAATAACAATCCAGTGTTCCTCGGGCCATATTAGGATGGTTAACAATGGTTACATAGAAAATCAAACACCTTGCTTTTAGTTTTTTCAACTTTTTGGAAAATTGAGAGAAAATTGAGATTGTTTAAAAGTTAGGCTTGGCGATCCATTTCTCATTCCTTTTTTAGGGTAGCGAACTCCAGGTTGGGAAATGCTGCTTGTCTATAATACAATAGTATATCAGCTAAATCATTCTGTAAATCACATGAAAATCCCTGCTGTAGTTTTTTTGTAAGGCTGGGATTTTCGGGCGGTTTCTGATACCTGCCGAAATACCAATACCGGGAAGGACATTCCACCAACGCGGTACCCGAAGATTCAATTGTCCCTAATGTAACATTTTTAAGTACTCACAACTATGACAAATTCGGTCTCCTAGTTCAACTTGATTTTTATTTGCCAAGTATCTTGAATGTTTATATCCATGATTAATCAGCTATTTCGTAAAAACAATAGCTTAACCCAGCGATGATCCCAGTCACTTGCATGCTTGTGCACTCGATCTTCAAACCATACGAATTCTGCATGTTAGCTATGTTGACTTGAGTCTCAATATTGTGATGTCCACATACATAACTTCATATTTAGCACTTGGCAGTCTTATTTACACTAGAAAATACATGACCTTCACTGTCCATTTGCGATTGGTTTTACCAATGCATGCAGGTAGAAATGAGATTTATCACCACTGACCTCTAGTCCACCAGGCACCAGAGGGCGAATCACAGGCTATATTATATATATTACATTGTGAGTTTAACTTGGCCCTTGGGGATGATGTTGTTTAATAACATGAACAATCCAAAACATCCAAAAAGTATAGCGTAAGTAATCCTGCTGATATAGGTAATGCTTGTCTGGCGAAATTTCGGGTACCCGATTACCCGCTCAAAAATTATATCAGGTACCCGGGCACCAAATTACCCGAAAATCCCAGGTGTAGTTTTTTGTAGTTTCATTTATATTCACTGTGTATTTTAGTTTTATCTGCATTTGTGTATTTTTATATTGTATAAGAAGTATTTGTATTATGTAAAAAGTTTATACTATATAAATGCGGGGCTCCTTGCAAATCAGCACTTTTGTCACAGAGTCCAAAAGAAAGCTTAAATAAAAAGGTACTTATTAAAGGTGCAACGAGAGATTTCAAGTCATCCATATTTTCTGTGATATGTAGTGATTTTATATAGATTAGACACTCAATAGATTCCCTACCTTTCATTTGGCTACAGAAATCTGTTCTTGAAGTTTTCATGACATTTTGATAATTAGAATTCTTAAAAATGACCATTTTAAGTCAAAATTGGGCACGAGGGTGCTCTACATCATTTTTCGCAACTTTTTTAAATACGCTACCTTCCAAAGGGTAACAACTGGAAGATAATCATAAGTTTTACCTGCTCAAGAAGTTTCACCCTTCTATCATCTTTAGTTTGTGAGTAGGCCTAAAGTTTATTTCTTGGAAATACTCCCATTGAATTTGTACAGGGGAAAAGTGCATTGACCCCTGTGCTTTTCAATGGGCACATTCATGCAATATTCAAATGAATGTTACAGGCAAACTAATAAAGATAAAGATGCTCAAATTTAGTGAGTGGCCTGTCACCTATTTGTTTTTGTATCTTTATAGTGGTATTGTAGGGGGGAGAGAGTATGTTTTTTTTCAAAGCATGTGAAAAAAGCGCTCGTACCCAGGTTTGACCTAAAATGGTTATGTAAATAATACCACTATTCAAACATCATGTAAACTTCAAAAATAGATTCTATGGCATCAACAACTGATAAGCATGCAATAAGCACATACCTATGGTTTATCAATTTTGAATGAGCGATGTTGAAAATTTCAAATTATGTAACTCCATGACATTTACACAATGTAACGTTCCACAATGACATCCATTGAAGAATTTCTATATTATAAGAAGGTGATTTCCTTTATTTTAATATCAAAGTTAAATAAAGTGTTACCATAGTTAAACTACTAAACAGGATAGATTAGAATTTCGCGGTTCTCGGCTTTCGCGCTCGCCTATATTCAAAAATATAAGCGTGGGCGCCCCATACCTTTGACCCTGCATGTGACCTTTGATCTCATCAACATATGAGGATCGCATGGTGCACCATACAAAAAGTTTGTTTCCAATTGAACTTCAAGCTTTCAATTTAGATCAATTTTATCATTTTTTAGCCCATTTTTCAACTTGACCTCACATACCTTTGACCTTTCAGCATGACCTTTGACCTCAGCAACCTATGAGGAGCCATTGTGCACCTATTACAGAAGTTTGGTTGTTCCATTGAGTTTAAACTTTTCAATTTAGGTCAATTTTTAAAAAAAAAACTTAACGTGAATTTTTTGAACACACACTTCACACAAACACCCAAACACCACATACACACACACAACATACACACGCACAACGGATTGCTAAGTGTTCCTGCCAGCTTAGCTGGCGGCCCAAATGAAACTTGATATTGCAACTTCAGAGAGTTTTGGTTATAATTGATGTCCAAAAAACTGCTTGTCCATTTTCTTAACGTCCTGTACGCCACTTCTTGAAGCTATTTTTCTTGTATGGGGAACAGAGCTTTCTAGGATGTTTGATGTTCTGGTTAAACATAAGTATGTTAACTATCAGTACCAAATAAAATTAAATCCTTAGCTTTCAGTTGTTGGGATACTTTTGAATACATAGAGGGTGGGCAAAATGTAACGTCATGACTGGGAATTGCCCTATGCAATATTTCAACATAAAACAGACTGAATCCCGTATTTGCTCCTATAGGTAATTATAATTTCACAATTTTTTATACCAGAACAGTTTTCAGAGACACCTATTTATTTGAATCTCTCGTTGCACCTTTAAGCCATTCCCTATTTAATGGGAGCGAATAGGTTGTGCAGCATATTGGCCCTCGCCTTTTCACCAATGAGTCTCGGGTGTTGATTCCCGATAGGGCTCATTCTCAGTGGCTTTTATGTGCATTTGATTTCTCGACCCATACTCAATCTGCAGGTTTTCTCAATCCCCCTGGTTTCCCTCCCTGCTTTCTTGGCAATATCTGTTTCTGGTACATGGTTCTATGATGTGTTGAGTGCTGATACCGCTGTCGCACAGTGCCATGATATGTTTATGTGGACATGCCGTGCATTAAAAATTGCTCCAAATCCTTATTTATAACAACTAGCAATGAGGTTAATACCCCAAATTTTAGCACCAAAACTTAAGCTGTTTACGTCTTAGTAAGCTGAAACTGCGCAACTCAACATTATGTGACTGGCATTATTTAAAAGGGGCATTTTGTGGTCCACAGCCTCGTCTCCTGACTTTCCTAAAAAAAATTCAGATTTTTATATCATCTGAACCATTGGTGCTAATCTTCAATCTACTCAGAAAGGAATCTGGAATTGTGGGTACTTTTTGTTCATAACCAGACAGAAAGTACAAAACAGTGGCCTATGAGGACTGTGATAAAACATTTACTCATGACATCAAAATGCTACGTCAGAAGCAACTAAAATTTTGGGAAAGCAATATTTTTTGGGGATATCTAGTGAGCCATAAAACAAAACATGGTGCTAGGATCACCAATGCACCTTTAACAGGCCAAAAAGCAAGCAAAAACTCAAAAAAATATTTGGTAAAAAACATTGTCTATGTTTTGTAGACTTTTTTAAAGTTTGCAAAACGGGATTTGGGCCCCCAAATATTTTGTCATAACAGTAATGTTCATATAGATTAGACACTCAATGGAG
>JAMKCH010007034.1:0-81846 GCA_023653785.1 Ophioderma brevispina
ATTTATGAGCACTTAAAGCACTCAAAGGGTTTCCGTGCTAATGTGCATGTTTGTTTATTGCATGCCCGATCTAATTGGACAATGTTTCGGCTACGTGCTAACTAATAGAAAAAATAAATAATTGCTTTTGCTTGTGGACAAAGTGAGTTTAACCAAGAAAAGGTTGTAAATTAGAAAAAATTTAGCCCAATTGATATAACCTGACATTAGCTTATTGTAGGTATTTGGAGGACCAGGTCCGTGAAATGAAATTGTGAGCTGAGAATTAAGCTATAACTGCTATTTTGGTTCATTTGGGATATTGGGCTTTTTAAGTTCACAAAAACAGTTTGTTTTGAGTCAGGTAAAATGCGAATATTGCAATTTCCCATCTATTTCATACTTTCTTTCAACTTTATGACGTCAGTGTGACGTCGTATGCGATATGTTTGTACTCAATTGATGTTGCCAATAGAAATGAGTAACTCCGAGGCTATCGCGTGGTACCAATTGATGCCCAGTATAAAGGATTATATGTTTTGAGGAGTCCAAGTGTTGAAAAATATTGGATCGAAACAGTTAATCATTAAAATTGGATGATTACGCCCAAAATTTATTGGTCTCGCCATTAGTTTTAAAATATTGGGCGAGACTGTGTCTCGCCCAATATTTGCAACTCTAGCTCGACCCAAGAAATTGGGCTCAATCGATCCAATTTTATAAGAAACCGGGCGGGGGGGGGGGTGTTCGGGACTTTGCGCGCGTATGTGCGAGTGCGAGTACGTGTATTTACGTGTGTTGAGAATTGGGTGTACTGTGTGTTTGTGTTGTAAATGAAGTGAGGAATTTGAATACTTCGTGGGGCTCTTTTGGGGAATAATAGTCATTCTTTTGTTTTTAATATAAAAAGTTATTTAAGATTTAAAAAGAAATTTATGTACTTCTTAAATTTAAAGCCACTCACAGTTCAACGATTTGTTGTTTTAAACCGAAATAATAATAATTGATAATACAAATACTGTAGGTTTACATAAATGTATATTTAAATCATTATTTACTCGTAATATTGTAACGATTTTTAATTTTCAATGTATTTTTTTTACTTTTTTTATTTGGTTTTTGGTTTGTTGTTTTTGCTGTATTTATGATGAACAAAATAAAGATTGATTGATTGATTAATTCATTTCCATTTACAAAACGAATGGGGAATACATGGTCCGGAAAAGGGCACCACAAAAATTCTAAAAAGTATCAGCACCCAATTATTGTTATATTAATTAATTTGGTCTTCTATTCTTAAAGGCACTATCAGTGATTTGCTAATCAGAAAATCGAAAAAAAAATCATCAACAATCTGATGTTCCAATGTCTGTGACAAGTTCGGGTGTCCTAAAATAACCCTGCAAGTCATAAGACCGAAAGCAGCGTAATAAGGCCAAAATTTGATTTTAGTCAGTACTGGGCCCGCACGCGACACGGACACTTACTACAACACTTAATTAATGGAGCTTCGTATATCTTTGAACCCTGCTTTTTCTTCTTTCTGTCAATTTTTCAATGGAAAAGATAATGTATGTGAGAAGTGTACATACTCAATCTTTCACTTGTAAGCTATTCCTGCGAATTTCAAATATTTTGACTACTTTCGGGTGGATCACTATAGTCCGTTCACCTCATAAAAGCCATTGTTTTAAAACTGTTAGTGCAACACTGTGGAGGAAGAGAAAGCGGCAAAAATGGCTACTTTTCAGTCCAAATTGGCACTCCCTCTTCTAACCGATCAATATTTGTATTTGTTTCTTCACTAATAGTAATGTCTAGCAATATATATTGCCTGTGCCGGTTTTGCCGAAGATTCCAATGGGTAATGCATTTTCTGGATTTAGGGCTCCAACGGAGCACCCCCCCACCCAGCCACTAAGTGGTAAAAATTCCCATTTGAGTGGTTAAGAATGTAAAACTCGAATGTACAGTAAAATGTACTTTGCCCTGTTGTTCGTCATTTATCTTGTACTTGTGAAATTTTTACAGTATTTAGAGAGCAGCATTCATTCTACCACTTAAATAGGCCTTACCGTAAAAGTATAATTTACATTTAAGATGGTCCTAATTACAGGCAGGTTGCTAGGTTGGTTGTGGTCATCCGTGCTTCTTTTTATCCATACATATTCCCAAGATCTTAATAACTCACCGAATACAACATTTCCAAGGTTTGAATTAAATTAAACTTGAGTGTACTGTATACATTTACCGATTTGTTGGCAGAATGCACGATATAATATTGTAAAATTTACAATATCTCCCGAGACCCTGGTGGAAGAAGTACAATTCAGTTCACATGGTTCATAAGGTCTCCTTTTTTGGTAAACTTTTGCTCAAAAGCTCACTTGGCCGGTACAAAGTGTGGCTCCAATCCGGCAAGATTTAATAAAATTTCAAGTGACTAAGACCCTCCGTTGGGACACAAACATTAGTTCCATGAACAAAAATGGCGCACGGAAGAGGGAGACACAAAAAGAAACAATAGATCCCCCCTCCCCTCCTCTTCACCTCCATTGCATCCTCCCCGTTTTCCGAGCGAAGCCCAACCCTTTTGTCCTATCTGCATTTTATTAAAACGAACACTGGCAAATTTGAAACATAGCGCGCCCTCAAGATTTTTCAAAATCGCTTATTTGAATGGTTGTTAAGCTTTTATATACAAAAAGCCCTCCCCGAAATGATTAAGACCAATATCGAGCTTCAGTATGGAGTAAACAGAACGATTTTTTATAATTTAAACGTCGCCAAGGCGACGTTAATTCAGCAGACGACCGAAAATGGCATTGACACAAGAACACGCACTCAGTATGCATGTTTCCCACGCTATGCATAATGTTTGACCGGTCTATAAAATTTGTGGTTTTAATCAGGAGTACGAGTAAAAGATTATCTCAATGTAATAGAAAAAGTTGGTTCGATTAAAGTTTATGGAAAAACTTAAAAGTTGGCCTACACAAATTACCTGGAGGTCTTTATCCTATATCAATGTCCCATCTTTTTTGGGTATGTTATTTTTATGTGTAAAAATATATATCTGTTCTTCCAATGTTGGAATGGCCTAGACATCAGTTGAGGACCAAATTGAAGAAATTTCATATTTTGTGAAAATGTGCCAGTGCCGCTTTAACTGCATTCACAAAAGGCCCCCCCCCCCACCTTCCCATCCCAAAGACCCCCGAATAAGGTTCCGGAAGGAACCAAACCCAAACCCCTCAGGAACGCAAAAGCCGAGAACGCGAAATTCTATGTTTACATGATGTCGAAGTAAAGTGGTGAACATAGTTTTCTATTCCTTTACACCGTGTTACTTAAGCTCTGTGATGCGATTTCCATATTCCATGACCCTAGTCATTATTCAAAAACAGAAAGTCAGAAAAAAGTCCAAAATTCACCATATATAATCACAAAGAATCATATAGATAAAAGATAAATAACATCCATCCAATTTTTTTGTCAGAAATATTTTGAACTTTGTTATTGTTTCATTAAAATGAAGAGAGGATTTTTTTAATTCTCCCAACAGTATTAAGGAAGAGCCTTTTTTCCTCAAAGAGAATAAAATGACAATCCTTTCCTTTCCATATATTAAAAAAAAAGAGAGATTTGAAAAATCATAAATAAAAACAAAGACCTTACCAAAACAACTCACAAAAAGCATCACAGAAATAAGACAGAAAAGAAACAGACATCCAAATTTTGTTTCGAAAATAATTCCTACTATTGCTTGTGTTAAGTTTCGTGCCTAAACACTGTACATGAAGTTGCCTTGTTAACCAGGAAGCGATCGAACGTAAATTTTTTGGTTAAATCTTTTTGATGGCTCAATCAGGATTCTATTATCTGGTGATACAATAGATGAATAGGATTATAGCATCGACGTATTATAACATCGCCAGTAAATTCCATGTAACCAATGCATCTCACAACAAAAACAAGTACACCAAAACCTGAACTCCATTACCAATCGGTGAATGAGCACAAAAGCCAGTATGTCGGTCATCTCGCGGTACACCGCACAAGAAAGGGCAGCTATGTAACATACAATTGAATTCCAGAAAGGCTCGAATAACACAGTGGCCTATTATGCCTTTGGTATCTTCCATATGGAGAACGATTTATGTAATCATTAGGGACAGGTATTGCATGGATCTATTGCGATGACAACAACGGTCACACAAAGAGCGTGCCAAAACCAACCGTACCAGTTAGAGGGCGCTAATCAATTTTTTTTCTTGTCGGTTTTGACATTGTCCGAATAAAGGCACCGGTGCTTGTAAACGCAATTTTACGGTATATCGCTGTGCAACCAAAACATTCCACGAAACAACACGTAACGATCTACAAATTTAGTGGAAACGTCTTGCACGTGTAATTTAATAATTAAGTACTCACCATTTTCTTGACAATGTAATATATTTTCAAGTCTCTAAAAGAAATATGGAAAAGTATCTCTCTACATATCGGAAAAAACTATTGGTAACACTTGATGCAATATATTGGAACCATGCCATGTTCACAAATGAGATCGAATGTGGGTAAGTCATGTCTTAGAAAGCAGAGTCTTCCCTTTTACCAAAATTCTACCCACTCCCCATCAATCAATGTTGGGGCCTGGCGAAGCTGTTGACAAAACAATTGACTCGGATCAACATGAATTGGGGGAGAGGGGTCACCTTTTACATAAATCGGTCAAAGTGATCCAACCATTTTTTGCGAGGATGTAGCTCTTTCGGTCCCTCACTCTCTCCTCCTGCCTATTCAAATGTCTTTTTAAAAGAAACTCTTTAAAAATCTGAAAGTTATGCAATATATCTGTAAAAATATTGTAGACATTTAATATACAAAGTAAAGATTTATAAGTGCTATAAAATACTATTCCTACCTCGTATTTTAATACTTTGCCCACCCAAGTATGGTCATCACGATATTGCTTTTATTCATCGCAATAAATATACCTACATGACATGTTAAAAATGTTAATAACAAAATATTTATATATTTTTTCAAAATTTCTTGAAATTCTCAAGTATGCCATGGGAGTGTATTACTCATGTTAAAATTCTGTTCCCGCAACTAAAACTGGCACATTTTCTTGAAAGTGAATAAAATGTCATCTCACTTTCTTTTTTCAAATATCAGTGAACAATGGATATGCATAAACTTCAGCAAGCCACGAGCTAAAGACATTCAACAATCAGCCCGGTATGCGGAGCCATTGTTATATTGCCAGGCAGTTAAAAAGATTCCAGATGTTATCTCGGGGTGTTATCACCTCCACGATTCAGGTTGAGATAAAAACACGGAATCCTATTTTGATGGCAAAGTATGAAACTTCAAACCATTATTCTGAATAATATTAATAATAATAGTATCACACTTATATAGCGCAAGCACAACAATGTTGTCGCATTGCGCAAGGCCATTATTATAACGCTGCCATAGAAAATCGTCAGAATCATATCGCTTCAGAAATTAGTGAAGCATATTTGTTTGATTTGTAAGTGTGGGCGTACTTAGTTTTCTTCTGAAAACGCGGTAAATTGAATAAAAATGGAGTTAACCAATAAGTTACGGATTTGGTTCTGTACAAAGTTTTTAGGTCAGAGCTTGCCCAGCAAACTTTTCTTTCATGACTTTTAATCGTCTTTCTTCCTTTTCGAATAATGATGAAAAATACGGTCAAAGTTAATTGAACACCTCTAAAGAAGTTCAAGATTTATTTATTTGTGATCGATGACAGGTAGTTTGTGCTTACGTTATCAAAAAATACCCAATCTGAATCGGGGAGGTCATAACACCTGAAATATGTAACTACGTGACAATATAACAATGGCCCTGCAATCTAAGATGAAAAGGATCTGAAGTGTGCCCCATAGTCTACGCGTGGAGACTTTGTTGTTGTTGTTGTTGTTTTTAAATAAAATCCCCATTTAAAAAGTCCCCATAAGCTAATTAATATGTATTAGGTCTAACAGACAGCCCGTCACTCTAATTAACATAATTATTACAGAATAACGCCCAATAGTATTTCGTTCATTTTAAAACAGTTAACCCAAAAAATGTTAATCCTTTCACTTATTGCACTCATACTCTTTTATCCATTGATCAAATACTTTCATACTCGATCAGAAGAATCACTAGCCTAAGACTCACATGGGGGTGTACGCAGATTGACCTCCGATGACCCCATGTGACCTTTGAACTCATTCACAAACTGCCATGGTAGATGACACAGGCGTTCCGGGGCAGTCTGTATTCTGTTCATATCATGCTATATACTTCGCATGGAGACATTACACCTGATCCGAAATTTTGAGCTAAATTGTGTTCCAAAGATTTGGAAATTGGCAGCTAAAATATGAATCATATTATAGCCTAACTGATGTCAAGGTGTGGTGGACCGTATTGGAGGACCATTTAGTTCTTATTATCTCTAGGAAATTTCTAAACTCGAAACTTTTTTACAGGGTTTATAAGACAAAAAAGCTTTTTGATGATACCAAACTGTCAATTTTAATGAGGTCAGGTGGTCAATCGAGTCATCCACATTTAATGGCATGTACACTCTCTTTCATTCTAATTACCGTTAACATTATATTATATTTTCTATTACCTCTACTGCCCATTATTGAAAATGAAACATTCTGATTGGTCAGTTTACTGCCCATTATTCTTCAATAATGGGTCGCTAAAGCAAAAGCATTTTCTTATCAATTCAAGCTGTTTTAGGTGATAGAATAGAAATGGTGTGCAGTATCGTCAATGGTCTCATAAAGTATCCTCGGGCGAAAAAAAATCAAAAATAATTGGCTCGGCTGTGCCTCGCCCATTATTTAGGTTTTTTCTACCTCTGACACATTATTCGCTCATTCGTATCATGCGTGCATGATATAGGCCCAGGTGGCAAAACATCCAGTTTGGCCTCTTGAGATGTTATTGATTCTGTGGATACAAATGCCTCCTCTCCCGAACATTGGGACTGTGTTCAAAGGAGTTTTGGAAGTTTCACGTCGCTTGGGTTTACTATAGGATGACTAGCATAACTTTTATCCTTTTTACCTTTCCCTGAGTCAGTGGTTCTCGCCTGAAGAACCTTTTCAAAAACCACTGACCAAAGACTTAGCATAATAGTACGTTTGATGGGAATTTCTGACAAATGGCAGCTATTGCACTTACTACCTTCTTGTACTCACGTGACGATATTATTCTTCAAAACGACCAACGGCAGTGTCTTTTTTTGTTTCTCATTACCACCCATTTATAATTAATATATCAAATTTAATTTTTTAATAATGTGAATGAGTATTGCCGAAAGAAGTTCTTAACTTCATTCTATACTAGAACTTGTATACACTACAAATAGAGCACACTAACAAATAATTTAATATTTTATTATTGAGGCCGTGAAAAAAAACCTGTTCTACGAGTCTGTCCATACGTGATTTGGCGTTTTCAGATTTGTGTGGCTGTGTGCGTGTGTGTCTGTGTGTTTGTGACCGATCGACCATACTTGAAAGGTCCGTCCGCCCGTAGGACAGGACTTTTTCGTGGCCTTAACGTATATAATTCAGAAATCAACAGATATATTTAAGAATTTACGAGCTTCAACTTTATGTAACCTGTTAAGCCAAAATCTCAGGGTTGATGACCACTCTAGGTAATCTACACATTGAAGAAGTCAAAAGGTTCGGTTCGTTGAAGAACGGATTCTGAGTAAAAATAACAAAAAATAATAATTACGAAAACTTCAAACCTTCAACACGATTTACATAATCGACTAGTAGAAATGCACTAACATTCGTTTAGGAACGATATTGGATCACACAGCAATATAAGATCGGTGCACGAAATGCGCATTTGATGGTAAATTGATGACATTGGACACATCGGGACTTAGGGCAATATTAGATTACGCTTTATTCCCTAATATTGTCTATTGCACTACACTGCGCACACCTGGGCTCCTGCCTAGTTCCTTGTGCGCTCCTGCCTCGTTCCTTACTCGCTCCTTTCGTGCTCCTAAGCGTGATTTTCCGTACTACTGCATTAAGCTACAGCTTAGGCCTGATTGAGCAGGTCCTACAGGTGCGCACGCATACCGCTGGACAGCACATTTTCTCTTGTCTGGCCATGATGTAACATGTCATAAAATCATTTAAATGTAAATGATCCCTGTTTTGAACGTGCCCCACTATTTTGACATTTGTAGAATTGTACTCTCTAAATGCAAAAGAGTTTGGCATTGTCATGAGTCAAAAAAATGAAAAATAGTTAGGTTTACCCAATTGTAAAGCCGACTGCGAGATTTCCTGAGGAGGGCGCCCTCACATTTCCAAAAAAATCGTGTTTTTGCATGTACATAATGCTTGTCCATATACAAATCACTGGTGAAATGCTAAGCTTAAATCAAATTCCTTCTATAGAAAAATACAAATTTGTTTTAAAAGTCCGGATCCGGCAATTTTTGTTATACACAGTATCCTATGGGACGTAATATAACACATAAATGTGTTACTGCATCAAAACGAAAAATCCGCATTTCATCTCAAATTTCGGTATTGTGCATTTAGGTTACTATCTTTAGTTCTAGTTGACTCTTTTTCATTATTACACAGAAAAATAATATTTTGAAATCTCTGAGTCAGACTTTAAGAGTTATGCCCTGCCAGTTTGGATATATTTAATGAAACAATAAAAAGAACCTGGCGAGCGTAACCAAATTTAAAAAAACCAAAAAAGAATGGGGGCCAGTCTAATATAACGCCCTCTATCCCATCCGGAAAGGTATTATGTTGCAGTTAGGGAGCGGTCATGAATTACACCACGGAAAATGGGTGATTTCGACTTTTTTAGGCGAAAAAAAATCGCGTCCTCCTTCAATTCCTTTCAAACTTTCCATGTTTTCACTCTCGCTCTACTCTTTTTTTTCCGTATTCCCTTGAAACTCCTCCATCCCCAGCGTAAATAATGACCCCTCCTAGAAGAAGTAAGTCGTTTTTTTAGTAGTATTTATCAACTTTCTGGACAAAGTACACAGCCTTACCTGTAACTGTGGCATCAAAAAAAACAAAAAAAACAAAAACAAACAATAGGAGGGAAAAAATTGGGTGTCACAAGGGTCGTTGCCGGCCGCCAATTCCCTGTAAGGGGCTACTTAGAAGCTAGATTGCCACTTGTCGTGGGAATCCAGGCCGTCGAGGCATTCGACAGTAGTAAAATATCATGAAGGTAAGCAAGGTTCCTAAAGCTGTTAAGCCAACTCCGTATCCAATTGCAATCATACCACCTACTGTTAACCCGCCATCATCTGAAAAAGATGGAAAGGGTAGAATAAGAAAAGAAGGGAAGCAGAACATGAAGAAACAGGTGTCGAAAAAGGTGCATCTGTCCGGATTCGAACAGACAACCTCCATAATACTCGCACGTCGCCAAAACAAGTCAGGTTTGCTTGAAAGATTAAATCTATGGGTATTAACAACGAGTGGTGGCCATTATAATTTCAGAAAATAAAAAAGTAGAAAAATAATGCAAAGGTCAAACAATAAGCCTATCCAACTACAATAATGGAATTCGCAAAAAAGCATTGATATGTAAATTCACATCATTTATAATTTTAAAATCTAAAAGTTGTGGGCACCGATACTGATAGAAATTATCTTCATATTTTTGCTGTTATTGTAGGGTCGTTTTAAGCAACCTTTAACCGACTATCTTGATCATGATCATTTTAACAACAAAAGAAAGATAAGTGCCGATATCATTGGCTATTTTATTCCAGTTGACATCATTTTGTCCTTCAAAGGACTACGACATCATCAATACTTAGATCTTGGTTTTCTAATATATGTACCTTGAGGAGCAACGGTTCCATTGTTTTGGTTCTGACATCTTTCTCCAGTAAATGCAGCATCACATCTAAAATAATAAATGGAAAAAGTTAAAGGTGCAACGAGAGATTTTGAGGCATCCATATATTGTGTTATATGTTGTGATTTCATATAGATAGGACCCCCAATAGATTTCTTTAATACCCTGTATTTAGCTACAGAAATGCCTTAAAAGTGAAACTAAAAGGCGATTTTGATTTGCTTAATTTCAATATAAAACAGGGGCCGTATTTCGTATAAGCTCCTTTAGTAAATTAGAAAATTCAAAATTTTGTATCAAAGAAATCATTCTCAGTTTAATCCTTTAACATCCTTAAATCAATACATCAGTGCAAAAATCAGAATTTTCACATTTTAGGGACACCTGTTATGCGAAATCTCTCGTTGCACCTCTAAAAGTTAAAAATTTCTTTTTTTCTACTTTTTTTTGTGTTGTTATAAATTTTAAGAGGTTTTGAGCATGATTAGAGTTTTTCCTTTTTTTGCGTGTGTGTGAGCGAGTTGTTTTCTTTCTCCTCCTCCTCCTCTTTTTCTTTCTTTCTTTCTTTCTTTGTTTCTTTGTTTCCTTTTCAAGAAAAGAGTAACCAAAATATCCCGCACCTAGTTATATTCAGCTGTCTACCAAAGTAGAGATGATCACCACACTAAGCATTGTAATTGTCAATCTACAAAAATTTGAGCAAAAGCTGGTAAAAAAGAAAATGGTACAAATACCTGACACACAACTTGTCACACATTCCAATGATAATCTTTAAAGAAAGTTGGCCATATTAAAAATGAGTTCCATAATTATGCACCATAATGTTTTATGTTCAGAAAGCCTGCACGCATTTCATTGTTTGAAATTTTGAAATGAAGCATTTCATATTAAAGGCATGTAAATATTTTATGAAAGAATGTAAAATCACATTTTCACACGTTGTGCAGTGAGTGTAAAATTTGAACAAACCACGCAGTCATCTCATGAACATCTTTCATCATTACTATCAATGTTTGGCGATTTAAATTCAAATTAACGATAATAGAACCTGTAATGCTTCCAAGCCCAGCTGAGCATGCAAACTGGTTTAAAATTTCCAATACCAATAGACAATTTTTGTGTAGAGTGGGGTACATTGTAGTTTAGTAAACCCAAAACATGAACGTTTATCTTCACTGTTTCCAATCACAACAGACAAATATGTAGTGTTCGTCAGTATTATTTTGAAAATTGGGGCTGGTTACTTGCGCGTAAACCAGAAATTGTGTGACGAATGCTTGATAACGGAAATTCAATATGCACTTTTCCAGATGCGCGCGGATAAGACTCGTACTAATTGTTTCAGAAATTATGACAGCGATTAAAATCAAATCAAATCTACAAAGTACAAATACATGTATATTTAATAAAACTCGGGGCAGAATTAGGCGATCCATCGCGCATTTGACGTATTATTGACGTTGAGATTGAATTAACAAAGGTAGGCGCGATATAAGGTTAGGCATATTATTTAAAAAAAAAAAAGCGAACAAATTTCCAGGAAGAAGCGCCCCCAATTTTTCTCGAACCCCGGTTTTTTTACATATTTGGAATGATTATCAATGTATTAGATCACACCTAAAGTGAATAAGCCGAATACGCCGTCTTTATGTAACAAGATGATGATTTAGTAGTTTCTGTCGTGCACGACAGAAAGTCAAAGCACGGTTTTCTATGGGTAACGATTACGATATTAACAGGCAAGTTTAAAACAAGGTTTGTGGTTTCCTTTTGCACCTGTTTGTCCAATAAACCTTCGAAACGTTCTCGGTAGGTGGTCTACAACCGATCCAGTGAAATTTGAGAGAAATTTGTATCCTGTCACTTTAACTTAGGTAAATGAATTATGTCCGTGAGTAGAGAGACCGAATTAAATGTACATTTTCTAACAATTAATATTATATTTTGATCGAGCATCCCCCCCCCCCACACACACGAACATGACAAAGGTTTGCCCAAACTAGTCACCGCACACGGCACAGAAACGGAAGAAGGCGCAGTTGACAACCGGGATGACAACCTAAGTCCCCGAATATCATGATGGTTTTATTTAGAACAGACCACAAAACTCACATGCAGGTGAAGGTAAGATCTGGTCGCAATCTACATACACCGCCATTTAGACAGAAGTCACCAGGGCAATTATCTAAAGGAAAATAAGAGTGAAAATAACTTGATTGTGGTAAAAATACTTTGCATATAACCGATAGTATATGCAAATTCTCGCATTTCGCTATACGGTGCGCCACCAGTGGTTACGCTTACCAGTCTTACTTTTGACCGCAAGGGTCGACAGAACAGCTGAAAGAAAGGGTTTACTTATTGTAACTTATTGTACTTATTGTAAATAGCCGTTTTAGTGTGCACACGCACGTAACCGACCGATATATTAATGATTATATTAACTAATGATCAGTGACGTGTTCCTCTGTAATATTTGATTTACGCGGGCTTTGGATATCGACTTTTTCCCATGATGCATCGGGAAAGCATCGCCTCTCCAAGGCAATCGTTGGCGGCGTACCATATTGCGAATTTCGAGAATTAACCAATCGCACATTCCCAGAATACAATGTTATGTGTACCAGGTGACGTTATGCTCGCAAGTACTCCTGTGTACCGCGGGTGCAACAGCTGCTAAAATTTAAAGCCCGTTGATGCGCATGCGTAATATCGGACCTGGAATTTTAGAACAAAGTTGTGATTTCCCATATGAAGGACATCGATTTGAGGTGATCTATTTCACGTAGTAAACAAGCCTTAATATACACCTAACGTCCCTTAACTGCATTTAAATGCACTTTTGAAAAAAACACGGAGCGGACCCATGCCTTTATTAGGGGTAATTACCCTAGATCTTACGAGAAAAATAACGCTAGTTTTTTTTTTTTTTTTTTTTGCTGTGATCGTCAAATTTTCCTCTAGGGACGTTAGGGATATGTATACAAAAAGATGATTTGTTAGAAAATTAAGGATGGTTTCCTCGGGAATTCTTTGAGTCAGCTTTCAATTTCGTGTCGGCCTCGATTTATTTACAATGTGGATTTTTTCACACAAAAAGACATAATTATTATATCCAGTTCTTTTCGCTTTTTTTGATAAAGTGCTCTATATAACTACCTAAAGTTGCCAGCAGCAAAAGATCAGTGTCTCCAAGGTAACCAGTACGTCCGTTGGTTCTCCGAGTGAACAACCGGTCTACATCATCTACATCAACAGTTGATATGTCAACAAGCGTTACGTCGAAATCAACACCAATGTTGCCTCCGACAGGAAATACTCTCGTCACTTGAACATCTTGGAATCCAGGTAAATCCGAAAATATGTCTAGGAGCTGTAATAAAATGTGAGGGATAATGAGCTAGTCAAGTTTGTTATTACAATCGCCTCGCAGAGTACGAATTTATATGGGAAAAATTATTGCGCATGATTTAAAACTGCACAGATATGAAAAACAACTACGTAATCCGAAAAAGCTCTTGCTAATCATGTTGGTAATGGTATAGTATATTATCAGCGCGATTCAAAGCTTTCTACACTCAAACCTTGGAGTTAGCCACAAGAGTGACATCGTCGTACGATTGCAGGAAGGTCTTAGGTGCAATAGCTGCCACATGATACATCTGTGTATAGCCATGTATTAGGATACCTCAATTTATCTTTCCTTGAGGCATTGGCTCTTGGGAATTTATGACAATGGCAGCTATTGTACTTACGACCTTTTTGCACTAACAAGACACATGGAGAACCTAATAGCGGGCAAAGGGGCGTCTTCAGAAGCGAACTACCGGTTTACTCACTGCTTCCACTTGGTTCTTACCGGTTAGAACACGCTTCAACCGCCATAAGCCGTCGGTCAACCGGCAGTTGAGTTTGAAGTCCCTGTTCTATAGCCATGACATTTTTCCCGCTTCAGGTAGTCTTACGAAATAAATCTCAAGCACACTGGGACCCCGGGATTGGGACTAGTTTTTCCGCTTTCGTAAGCCTACACTGTTAAAAATGCCCGGGGCCACTTGTATTCAAAGGTGGATATGATGCGTGAACAAGAAAACGCGTAAAATGGTCTCTTTCTTCCAACAAGTGATGTACGCGCGTACATTGATTAGGGTGTCAAAAACAGCAAAATGTGGAAAAAAGGGTACGTTTTTTCTTAACCCCGAAATTGTGATGTACAAATTAAGCAGAGATCAAAAAAGATCAAAACATTGTAAAGCAAAGCAAGATAATAAAGGGTATATTAACGACACAATGCATTGCTTACTTGTTTAGGGTAGCAAAAGTGACAAAATTACTTCTTAAGTGTAGCAAAACAGACAAAAATACTTGATTAGAGTATGTTTATAGTCGGTGGAAATACTTGTTTAGGGTGCATTTTGTAAGTCCATGTTCACGCATCATATCCACCTTTGAATACAAGTGCCCCCGGTAAAACGTTACATAAAAAATACATCGGTCCTCTGACAGCTTGTGTCGCATGCTGTCGCGGTTAATGAATGATAGGCTAAACATGACCTTGACTTGCGATGGGAACTTGGACCTCATAAACAATGCGGGATTGCATGTAAACTCAATAAACCCAAGTTTGGTTCCAATTGAACTTCAACTTTTTATTTTTTTTATTTTTGACATTTTTCAGCCTTCCAACATGACCTCACATGACCTTTGACTTGGTATGGCACCTTTGACCTCATCAAAAAATGAGGGATCCCATGTTGTACCTATGATTCAAGTTTGGTTCCAATTGAACTTCAACCTTTCAAATGAGGTCAATTTTACATTTTCAGCCTATTTTACAACTTGACCTCACATGAACTTTGACCTTGGTATGTGACATTTGACCTCATCAACAAATGGGGGATGCCATGTTGCACCTGTGACCCACGTTTGGTTTAATTCCATCAAAGTATGAGGATATTACAGGCAAATGTTAACCCTTTTTCACATCAACATACATCAACAACAGACATCAACAGACATCAACAATAGTGGACAAAGTGATCCCTATGTGTCTTCCTGCCTTAGGGCAGGCGACACAAAAACGACGTTTTGACTGTCAGCCGGGACTCAAAACGTGCAAATAACTGTAAAAAAGCGTCATTTTAACTGTTGTGAGTCCCAGCTGCCAGACAAAACGCTGTTACTTAAAGGGATTAGCAGCGATGAAGCGAGAGAATCGAAAAATGTGAAAATGCATTTTTTAACTTATAAATCAGGGATAAGTGTGTACAATTCCGGATAAGTGTGTACAATTCCATATAACTGCTTTAATGTAGAAACAAACCACCAAATAGTGAAAAAAATGAAGTATTTCAGGAAATTTGTCATACTGTCTCCAACAAATAGACATACAGCGAGACGGCGTCTCAAAATCTACACTAAACAGCTGATTGTGGTTTACACCAGTACAGAATAAACAAAGATCAATCATGTTTGTGTTTGAGGTCAAACTGTATTGAGCATGGTGCACAATATCATGCTGAAAATCTGTGATATTCACCGGGAAAAGCTTTTTTGATCTCAAGTCGGAATTTTGATACGCACATATAGAAATTACAGAATCAGATAAAAAGTAGACCTACTGCCTTGTCTTTAATACACGGATTTCAAGCCAACCACTTGCAGGTTATATTCGCATATCCATGCCAGTAACAAAACATAAACATATGAATTTTGATGATTTTTTCGATGTTTTGGATTAGAGAATCGCCGCTAATCCCTTTAATGAACATTTTTAACAGTGTACCTGAAGCGTTAAAAATATCACAGCAATAAACCTATTATGGAACACCACCCCTAACCTAGAAGATTCGTTCTCCATCACTACAATTTCCCTCATTTATGTGTTGATCACGTCTTTTATGTATCGGTGGGTAATGTATATTTGGCATAAATAGGACGAAATGACGTACAGAGAAAAGCTCAGAAAAGGTATTTAGGTATAGAACTAGACTTATCCTCCATTTAAAATGTCCATTATTATAACGGGGTTTCCCAAAAAAAGTTACCCCGTAAAATTCAAGGACATTCGTTGCAAGAACTTCACTTCAACTTTAAGTTTTGAAAAGTATAAAAATAAATAAATAAAAAGTCTTGAAAAAGAAGGAAGAAACATTTGGCTCTGTCATATAAATAAAAGTGTTCTTTAAAAAAACACTGTTGGTATCAACACACACAAACACACACACACACACACACACACTCTCTCTATCTCCCTTTTTCCAGAAATGAAGTTTTCAGGAAAAGTGTTACTTTGCAATATTCAAAGGTCTAAAGACAACAAATTATCAATTTACGATTTTATTTTTTAATTCACTGCAGTCTGAAGTAAATTAGCTTAAAATATTAACCCATTATGCCCCTTTGTATTCTGAAGCATATTTTATATCATTGAGATCAGGCCCGAGGCCATCTATACAATTGTAAAGCTGTTTGTTAACGCAGCGACTGGCAGCGAGCAAGAAACATGGGACTTTCTGTTTAAAACGACGAACCTCAAAACCAAAAAAACAAAAAAAACGATTCAAAGGAAACAAAAATCAAACAAACGTGCCTACGGGCCGAGATACCTGCGGATTACTATAATTAGAAAATAAAGTTTTCACTCTGCTTACCTGGGGTTTACTTCATCAGCGAATGACTGAAAAGCGCGGCTCTCTGTATCTAGCAAATCTAAGTCAAATGTCCCACTTTCATCTTGGGCGTAAAATACTCCAGGTACCATTTTATTTGGGGCTGTAACGAAACAACTGCTAATGTGAGTGATACTTGAATTATACCATAAGTGTAATATTTACCTTCAAAATTCTTTAAAATATAGTCACAAGTATGTGTACCCTTGGACCAAAAAGACTCAATTTAGCCCACGTAACGATCTAATTCGATCACGATCTAAGGTGTTTTGTTATTGACATCAGTGTAATAGAAAAATGATCCTTACTTTCAAGCTCTTTCATACGGATGCGCAGAAAAAGTAGCAACTGGCTTATAACCTTCTAAAATACGTTTTAATGACCAATCAGACAAATGCTTTCATTACTTACCAGTAACTCCTGTAACCAATAATGTCGTGCCTCCCAAGAATCCCTCTGGGTTAATGTGAGATGCCACATGCGCATTCAAATCACTTTCGTCTGCGGACGAGGATGCTGCTACATCTACGCCATAAACGATACCAATGCCATCTTCCGAAGGGAACAATCTTAAGAGGTTGACATCGTCAAAACCTTCAATGTCAACTAACGCCTGTCGGAGCTTTAATTGGAAACGTATATTTTGAGTGTGAAAGGTATATTGTATTCAACGAGCGAGTTCTTGCGCAGTAGTAGTAGTAGTAGTAAAACGTTTTGTTCTGTCATAATTACGGAATTTGTACTTTACTTTTAAAATCGAAATTATGTAAGACAAGGTGGGTTCACCACTAGTGTCGCCTGTTTTCGCGATACCAAATGAGCTTTCCTCACACCTTGACCTGAGATGACCTTTGACCTTGAAATGTGACTTACACCTCATCAGCTGATACATACTGCATTTATAACTCAAGATCGATATAAACTTGGATTGATTGAGCCCATATTTATTGGTCATAGCACGGTTTAATAAATCATCCAATTTTATCATTATGTTTTGGATCCAATATTTTCCCACACTTGGATCCATAAAACATAATAATGGTTGCAATCGGGTTGATTGCTTTCGACTGGCACCATCCATGCAGCACAACTTTTACATCCAGTCAGGCACCCAGACAGACGGAATGACTGATGTATACTATGTGCCTTCTGAAGTCCTTGCAGGCGACACAAAAACGAGTTGCTGATGACTTCTAACATATAGAGCAAGTAATATTAACTTTACCCTGGGGCATATACAGGCAATTATAGTTGGTCGGAGTTCAAAATGTTTTGTTTTCCAATTTTAGAATTGCATTTTCATTACCAATTGGGAGTCAATATAAAAATTCAATGTCTAGCGATTGCTCTTCAAATAATCACACATCAAAGAATCATGCCAGAGCACTCGTACTCATACTCGTACTCATGATTTTAAATTTGCTGTAATAATACTCGTACTAGTACTCATGATTTTAAATTTGCTGTACTGACACTCGTACTCATACTCGTACTCATGATTTTAAATTTGCTATACTAATACTCGTACTCGTACTCATGCTTACGTACTCGTATTCATACTCGTAATCATGATTTTAAATCTTCCTGTACTAATACTCGTATTCGTACTCATACTCGTACTCATGATTTTAGTTTGCTGTGCTAATATTCGTACTCAGTCTCATACTTGTATTCATGATTTTAAATTTGCTGTACTGACACTCGTACTCATACTCGTACTCATGATTTTAAATTTGATGTACTAATACTCGTATTCGTACTCATACTCGTACTCATGATTTTAAATTTTGTTGTACTAATACTCGTACTCATGCTTTGTACTCATACTTGTACTCGTGAAAAGTACTAACACACAAGTCTGACAGCCACAGGTTATTTGTTTTAACGTATCTACAAGGATTGAAAGAGTTAGCGTGTCTTACTTGAGGTTCTATAAGATCATTCCAAACCATGAATTCCTCACTTGTTGTGTCGTACATTTCTTCATCAAATCGGATTGGATTACCATCAAGTTCAATGCCATAAAATCTGCCAATTATTTCAAAGGTTTCACCTAAAAAAAGAGGTAGGGAAAGGTACGTTTACGTGGAAAAGAATATTCTCATTAATTCTTTACTGCAACCAAATCACGTATGGACCGTTTGCAGTAATGTTTAAAGGGGACTTTTTGATCCTAAGCCTTGCCCCCCCCCCTCCGATTTGCCTCAAAGAAATTGAGATTTTTTTATATCGTCTGAACAGTTGGCTCAAGTATAAATGCGTGCCTAAGCCTACGTGCAAATTCGACCTACTCTACAAGAAATTCATTATTTAAACGGACAGAAATTAAAACATCGTGGCATATTTTGAACACATATATAGTTAAAAAACGTATCAAAACGCAAAATTCGAAACAGGTGAAACCTTTTGTTAAGATTTTCTAGTGAATCATAAAAAGTAAATGTACTAGAATCACAAAATTCACCTTTAAACAAACAAAAAACACTTTTCGTTGGAATGGATGAGTAATAGATTACAAATTGTCCTCTATTCTAAATCATTGTATAATTACTGTGATTAATTCAAGTCCGGGAAGGTACTCAATCATTTTTGGGTTGGTATATGCCACCCAATCAGTGGCAGGGGAACTCAGTGATTTGGGGATATCAAATTTGGGTCTTTGGAACTGAATTTAAGTATTAATAATTTAGGGATTAATAGTTTAATTTCCATCAACTTTTGAGGTATATGAAATAAAATATGGGCATATCTAACACAACATGTGTCGTCTCTGGAACTTCTAATTTATAGGCTTAAAATGGATTTTGCGGGATTGAAAATGAGGATCTTATGTGCGGAATACACCCCAATTTAATCACCACCTTTCAATGTGAGTGCCCCCGGGGGGGGGGGCGGTTTCAAGCAACATCCAACTATCGACAATAACTTACGTATACATCTGTTTACATCCAGGATGAATTCAGGATCTGTACAAACACACTCATAGCTACCAACTCTATTAAAGCACAAAATATCGTCCCCAACGCACAGAGGGGTTCTATTGCACACTCGTCTAGGTCTGAAATCAGATTATAAAGACACATTTCGTTGTTGTTGTTGTTGTTAACGACAAATTAACAATAACAAATTATCAAATCACTTGTACCTATTTGAGCCTTTCGCTCTTTCGGTAACACACTTTAACTTGTTTACGAAGCCACATTTAAAAATGGACAGAAACAAAACAAAAACTAGTCACTACTTATTTATGTCCTTTAAAAGCAAATGTAACGGTTTTGTTAATAATCCTGATTAAAATTTAACAAAAATTAAGCTGTTAATAGTCCTAATTAAAAAATTAAATGAATCTAGTTTGCTTGCATCAAATATCGACTATAGTGTACATGTATTAGCACGATAACGAGGAATATTTTGGCAATATAACTCTCGACGGGTTTGATTAAATTTTAGATTACATCATACCTTCGCCACACAATGTCCCTGTATATCCGTCTGCACACTGACACTCTGTAGGACTTACACAAAAACCGCCATTTTGGCAGTCTAATGCACATTCAACTGTTCAATAGAGCAAAACAAAATACGTCACATTCAAAGCATTATAAAGTTGATGCATGTTTTACGTTGCTTCCACGACATTATTCTATATTTCGACAATAACAAGCTTCTAAAAATATGTTCTTCAGATTCTGTGATTTAAATTTCTCATTAAGTAGTCTCCTCATCCAGAAACAAATCCCCGACAGTAGCAAATTTAAGGTAATTAGGTTGCATACTCGTGTAACATGCCCCATCTCTCTCCATAACATTACAACGGAAACTGCACTTTCGTGATAGGAAAAAACATGTATTTTGACGGGAAAATACTAGGGCGTCAAGCACGATGTTGGCGAAGAATGAACCGTGGCATATATGAGAGAGATAAGGGGAAAATATTACGTTGTAGTTATTTCATACATATATTACGTTGGCATATTTATAATTTTAATCTATGTGGCATGTTACACATTATGACGTCATGTCCTGCGAAGCCCTCGCACCAATCACGGCACGCATCTGTCACAAATCTTGGCGCTCAATATAAAATCTAATTCTCTGCTAATTGTTACATCAATTAACTGTTTGAAATTTCAGAGTCTGCTCTTGCTCCATAAACATGGTAAAGTTAAAATACATTTGTAAAGATGAAAACCGTTGGACTTACTGTCATCACTAGTTATTGTGACAATTGCTATATTTGGAATCCCCAAGCTTGCTGCCACAGTAGTCTTAAGTCTGACCTCAAATTCCTCGGCTACTTCAAAAAAACGGTCATCATTGATGGGGATATCGATAGTTTGAGAAGTCACATCTACTTCAAAGACAAGCTCATGATTGAGGAGTTCCTGGAGGGCTTGAAAGTCAGCGTCTGCAGGAGACGACACGGCTGTAATATCTCGTGTAAATATACCTACGAAAAATATGCATAGCGAATACAGGTTAAGTGGAGAGATTGTACAGTTTAGAAAGGTATGTAGTGGGTGACTGTAGTGCACAGATCTCATGTAAGTGTGCAAATCTGGATAAAACTGTGAATTTTGGTACACAAGTACTTTATGCATTGATAATCAAAAAATTGATGGAAGCACTTGCCACACCCCTTTTATGGCCCCCAGCTTGGATTTCAAGGTTACATAGGGGTAAAAAAAATAAAATGTTCCGATTGTGTTGTCTGGTTACAAGGATTCCAAAAAGGTATAGTTTATACTACATTTATGGCTTATAGATTTGGAAATATGGGTAAAAACTGTAAATGGTGAAAAGGTCAATTTTGGTTGTACAGGGGTCAAAAATTACAAGTTGCTCCAATTTTTGTAAAACGTGGTTCAAGTTGTTGGTTCAGCTCATAGAATGAAATATAGGAATAGTTTTGACTATCTTAAGTGTGTGGTTATTAATCAAAATGGCGAATAAAGTCAACACCTATTGGCAGCCATTGGATCTGTTGACCTGTGACCTATTTTGTTGGATAACGTGAAAACTAAGCATAACAGATAAGGCAAAGTATTCTTTATTAAGCTAGGAAACAATATGCACCACATATTACCTGAATCAAAGCAGCTTTTAACTTTTGAGCCATGTACACACGAAACTGGACTTTTTCACTAATTTTACAGTTTTTACCCCATAACTCCGAAACTACAAGGCATAGATAGTGTAAACTATACTTTTTTAGTCCTTGTAACCAGACAAACATCATGGTGTGCTTTTCAACACAATCGGAACATTTTAAAACTTTGACCCCTGTATAACCTTGAAACTCAAGCTGGGGTCCATTAAGGGGGGTTGGCAAGTGCTTCCATCAATTTTATGGATTATCAATGCCTAAAGTACTTGTGTGCAAAAAATCACAATTTTATCCGGAAGCGCACACTCTTTCACTACAGTCCCCTGCTAATGTCATGGATCCTAAGCATAACCAATCTAGTTAATTTGATAGCAAGGCTGGCTTTTTTACTATAGACCAATTTCAATGTTATTTTTGTCGTTCAAATGACTGTCCGATCACTTATACACCACTTTTGAGTAAACTTTCACTGTATGAAGTGAAAATATTAAAATAAATTGGTTGATATTTGTCCAATTAGACCGCGGTCAACAATTTTGGCGACAAAAATCTATCTAACGAAATTTCTATTAATCCTATCTTACATATTATTCCAGTACTACTCATACCTAATTTGTACATTAAAATTCTCATGTAGTAAAAAGCAATGGGAGATTTGTTCAAGTAGTAAACGTCATACCCAGGCGCAAGAACAGGCTGTGAGTGGGGCAGACGTATTAAAGGCACTATCAGTGATTTGCTAAATCAGAAAATCGAAAAAAATACCAAAAATCAGTTTTTTTTTTTTTTTGCATGACTGTAACCAGTATAGGTATCCTAACATACCCTGAAAGTGCGAAGACCAAAAACAACCTAATAAGGACAAATTGGATATTTTAGTCATTACTGTCCGTACGGACACTTACTAAACACGTAATTCAAAGGGGATTCGAATCTTTGAAAATGCTGTTCTCTTACATTTCTGTCTGTCAATTGCAAAAAATAACTTAGGAGAATTCTACAGACTTATCCTTCACTCTTAAAGGTGCGTGTTCCGATCGTCTTTGGGACCCCCCGATTTACCCGGAAGTAGTATCGATTTTGATATCAGATGAAAGGCCGTATTTTTTCTCATTGTCGTCCTGAAATTTGAGCCCTCAAATCCATTTAATTCCCAAGATATAAACCAAAAACCGCCGTTTTAGTGGTTAACCATCAATATTAGCACAGTATTGAATAGGGCTTTGCAACATGCATTATTGCGTCTACCATCAAAAATGCAAGTTTGTTTCCCACGGTACTTGATGGGGTGTATGTGCAAGTGCCAGGCTCTCATATCAAGTAGAGAACACAATACACATAAATCGGAACAACCACCTTTAAGCTATTCCTCAAAATTTCAAATATTTTGACTCTTTCATGAGAATCACTGAGTGGCTTTAATAGAGGCCTCACAGAGCAGGGGTCGAGAGGGCTACCACTTTTTGACCGTGCAAAAAAGGCAAAAAAGATGCTAAAAACAAAAAGTGATAAAGATTTCTTCCACTGCATTCAACCACTGGACCACGCTCTTTCTTTCTTGTACTAAAATATTGGATTAAATGAGGTGAAAAATGAGTTGAAAATTCAGAGGCCCTTTTACCTCAGTAGAGCCTACGCCATCATTTCTCTTTTTTTCTTCCCCCTTTCTATTCTTTCACCTTCCTTCTTTCCTTTCCCTCTTTTTCGTGCATTGTAGAAAGCCTGCCTCAGAGCGTATCTCAGAATTAAATTTTCTGGCGTACTTAAAGGAGAAGGCCTCAAACCCAACGCCGTGTCAAAAAGAAAAGTGATAAAGATTTTTTACACTGCATTTAGTTTAGTTAATTACCTTCATTGTGCTTATTGTGAAAACGGGTATCCAAGAACAGTTGAAAATTTAGAGGCCCTGGTATGGGCCCTAATGAGGCTTACGCCGTTATTTTCCACCTTTCTTCCCCTCCTCACTTCTTTTTTGCCTCGCTTCGTGTAAAAATGAGACGAAAGAGAGGCATTGCGCTGTCCTTGAAACAAGCCAGGGACGTGACAGTCCCGAAAACCAATAAACACCCGCATCAGATCAGGATGTGACAAATAAGGAAAGTGTGCCAACAACTTCATTTCCTATTAATACTGTTTACATACCAATTTTAGTTTGATGTCCAAGATATCCGTCCCTTAATACTGTAAGAGTAATGACACCTTCGTTTTCCGAAACGGAGTACAGAGCTCGCTCGAATCGATACATCACTGATTTTAGGGTAAATCAAAAATATATGTACAATCAAATCATTAATTAATACAAATGCCACCATTAATAGAATAGGATTTGTTAGTAATAGATGCATAAACATTTCACTTACAATTCAAACGAATATTTGAATAATTTTAAGTTCTTCCAATGATTATTTCTTGGAATATTATAATTTTTTTAAATGAACACATTTAAAAACATTTACCATCATTATCGGCAATTGAAACGTCCGCCACTTTTGGTACTCCTGTAAGTCCACCGTTGATATTTGTCAAGAACAATTTAAAGGTCTCCAAGTACTCAACTATGTCGTCATTCCGTACAGAAATATCAAAGGAATGTTCAGCTTCATTTGCTCCAAAAACAACAGTATATAACACATCATGGTAATCGTAATCGTTTCCCAATGCAGAAACATCAGCTGACACTACATCTGGGAATGTCAAATAAACAGTATATACATTTTAGTGTTGCTTCGGTTTTAATTCCCTCTCACCCTCCATGAGAATTGATCTTGTTCTAGTCCAGTGGCAATCAAATGTATTTTAAGGTGATAAATGTAAAAATGGTGAATATACCATCACAAGAACAAGTACAGGGTGTCCCAAAAAAATTCAATCCTCTAAGTTGGTGTTATAATTTCCAAATTGTTTTGACTATCTTAATTTTTTTTATTTTTTAAAGGCTAACATTTCCTTCATAAGCCGTTCAAGCAAATCGTCTGATTTGCTTGTAATCATTGGTTTTGAGAATAAAGACGATTACCTAAGTACTCCGCAATTTAAGCCGTTTATAAGTTTGACAATGGTGAATACATAAAGCACACTTAAGGATGCAAATGCCTGTATTATTACTCTCCTTGACTCCTCTCTTCTATCTTTTCTTGCATAATAGTCGTTGTTTTCATAACCACTGAACAGATAGACGAAAATTGGACATGATGTACGGAAGCAGTTCGTAATTTAGATTTTTTTAAATTTTGAACCGTTCTCAGAAATTTTGAATTATAGCACCAACTCTATTTTTTTAAGACTCTGTATAGCTTGATGTTAACCGGTTACGTATTTGTTCAATTTATACAGATTGTCCGCAATACATATAACGTCTGATCATACTGACGAATCACACACACGAAAACGTTAATTTTTTCAATCTTTAGTGATTACGGACGATCAAATATAGAGAAATGAAAATATCTACCAATTTTGTAATCGTGTTAAAAATCATCTAGGACAGAGCAGTTAGTGGATGTACTAGTTGTAAAGGGCAGAAGTCAGTAGTATTTGGGAGTATGCCTTGAATCTCAGAGTAACGGTTGCCTTTCCAGAGGTCTATATTTTCAAATTTGTACTAAGAAATAGTTGCTTGATATTGCTAAACATTTCTTATGTTAAGCTTCTTATTTTCTCGTCTCAGGATATAACAAAGGTGGTCATTCAAGTATCATGATCATGGTGATCATTGTCTTATCATGTATTTGCAAATAAAATCGATACTGGATTGTTAGTCAGTGTACCTGTTTTAAGTTTTGCAAGAAAATGTCGATTCTTGCTTTGATATAATCATTTTATTCATTTGAGTTTCGTTAAAAGGTCAAAAGCTGTACTGACTTTAACATTTTAAAATATATATTATTCAGCAAACATAATCCATGTTAGGGGCATCTGTATCATGGATACACGCGGGCCCCAGATCAGCTTACTCAGTTGAATGAATCCTGACACCGCCACAAGCCATTGCCAATGACTTGTGGATGCGAGAAGATCAGCAAATATATTAACTTTCTTAAAGGAGATCATCACGCTACGCTTTGCTTATTGTTCTCGCTGGGTTGATGGGAGCGGCCATGTTGCCAACAAATAAAGCAGGTGTGCGATGGAATGTTAGAATTTTAGCGGATCATATAGTGTGTCTCACAAAATGTCACTGTATTCTTCAAGTATTTAAAGAGTGGAACTAAAAAATGTCAACCGAAACGCTATTCAGCATGTAATGCTCGAGTAGAGGCATTCATATTAGAGTCCCTCAATGCCACATAACATGCTATACAATCACTTGAAATTCCCCGCGTAAAATCAATTGAGACCTTCAGTGCGTACCAAGCTTGGAATGACACTATTTTGCTATCATATCAGGCCAGCTGATCGGTGATGTGGGACAGGTGCGACTTCAATTGGTTCTACTCTCCATTGGGATACTGTGGTTAAATCTTTACATTCGAAGTGAGGAGGCCAACTCGACTCGTTATTTGTATTGAGGTTAATCTGCGAAGTAGTTATTCCTTTATTGGAATATAATCACTGTGCACAGATGTGCGTCGATTCAAAGGCATACAAACCTATTAGACATGTTAGATACTCAAAAGTAAATTACTTTGTTTTGACCAGGCCCGTACGCAGGATTTTTTTACGGGGGTGCGGGTCTTCGAAAAAGTGGACCTTCTTTTGAAAAAAATGGACCTAACCCCCCTAAAATGGTCCTTTTTTGGACGTTTTGAACATGTCATCACCAAAAAGTGGACCTTTTCGTCATAATTTCTCTAAACTTTGGACCTTTTTATCAAAAAAATCGGCAACAAGTGGACCTTTTTTCCCCTTTTGTGGAATTGGGGGGTGCGGTCCCCCGTACCCCTGCCCCTGCGTACGGGCCTGGTTTTGACAATCATCATGGGACAAACTATAGACATGACGTAGCAATGGCCGCGAGATGGCCGAAGCGTCACTATGGCCGTGAGATTATTGGCAACATGGATGCGCCCATCAGTTCCCGATTTCATTTTTGTCTTCTAATTAGCAAATTAATTTATTGTAATATCATCAATGTTGAGTTTTTTTTTTTTTTTTTTTTTAATTTTTATTTTGTGTTTGTTTTGGAGACAGGGGAATCCCGTCATGGATTTCCCTTGAAGAACTCCCTTCCCTTAAGCGTCATCGAAATAAGCCTCGCTCGCTACATACCCACGGTACGTGACATTATTTCTTTATTGGAATATAATCACTGTGCACAGATGTGCGTCGATTCAAAGGCATACAAACCTATTAGACATGTTAGATACTCAAAAGTAAATTACTTTGTTTTGACAATCATCATGGGACAAACTATAGACATGACGTAGCAATGGCCGCGAGATGGCCGAAGCGTCACTATGGCCGTGAGATTATTGGCAACATGGATGCGCCCATCAGTTCCCGATTTCATTTTTGTCTTCTAATTAGCAAATTAATTTATTGTAATATCATCAATGTTGAGAATCGTTTCAACATAATTTATCACATATGTAAACTAAAAATTAGCGTGTTATGTCCCTTTAAAATACCGATTCCGTTTTGGAATACTTGTGATGTAGCAGATGTATGTGCGGCGGCTCCCTGAGCACTTCTATGGATATATCGCGTTATTTAAAAAAAAAGACGAACACATGGATGGGCCAAATTTAACGTGTTTTTTTGACGTTTTAGTTTTGGAAATTTTTAATTTAAGTAATTTTAATTGCAATTGAAAATGTAATATGAAGGCACAGTAAAGAGAGGCCGGGTTTCAGCACAGCAGTAAATATATCATTTTAAATTGCCTATGCTCTTACCAAAACTGACAATGCTTCCCAGGTATCCTCGCCTTATGACATTAACACTGACAACTTCAGTTTCTTCATTCACAGAGTATGATTGTTCACCAAAGGCGACTTCCGCTATAAAAACATATCACATAGTGATTATAGTCAGACACTCGACAATTGCAATATTTAGGTGACACATACTTTGAAATCAACTGAGTACACAACTCTAAACATTTTTGTTTGTTTGTTTTTGTGTGTGTATTTTTGTTGTTTACTTTTCTTATGCATGTCGCATTTCAAGTTATTTCTATGAACTCTTTTTATTATTTTAATTACAAAATGTCCATATAGCACTTATACATAAGTACCACAATTTCTTATACACTCAGCGAAAAAAAAAAGAAAGTCCCCGTCTGATACTTTTTGACGTAACTCAAAAGTATTAATTTTTATTATTCAAAAACTGATGGATGCGCAAATTTCTTACGCACAAAATGACAATTTACTTTTAATAATAATAATAATAATAAGCATTTATCAAGCGCTTTATCATAAGGCTAAAGCGCTGTACAAAACATACAATTAAAAAGAGAGCAAATATAGGCCTACAACTTTTAAAAGCTAAATACAAACATACTGTACACAACATCTTAAAAACCTAACAAGAAATATTAAAAACTAGCATATGCAAAGCTACCGAGAGGAATATGAAATTTAGCTGACTGGAAAAAGGTGGGTTTTGAGTGCTTTCTTAAAGGCAGAGGTTGAAGAGCAGCGGCGAATGTGAATTGGCAAAGAGTTCCATAGGCGTGGGGCTGAGGCAGCAAAAGCTTTATCACCATGAGTCCGTTTAGTGCGAGGAGTAGCAAGTAGAAGCTTATCGTAACCAGATCTCAAGTTCTGTCTTGTTGGAACATACAGGACGAGCTACTCGGTCAGATACGACGGAAGTAATCCATTAATACCTTTATACGTGAGCAGTAGAAGTTTGAACAAGATCCTGGATTCGAGGGGGAGCCAATGGAGTTCTCTTAGCAATGGGGCTGACGGATGACGCCTGTCAGATCGAAACACAATCCGCGCTGCTCTATTCTGCAAGAATTGGAGTTTTTTACAATCTTTGGATGAGATGCCGTGTAACATAGAATTTGCATAGTCAAGTCGCGACAAAACCAGTGAATGGACGAGTTTGTGGCAGCTGTCTGTGGTGATGTACCGACGGATCCTGCTGATGTTACGCAGGTGATAGTTGATAGTTTTAACAGTTTGTTTGACATGTTCTGTCATTGACATCGTCTGGTCAAATACAACACCAAGATTTCTGATGGTAGATGATTGAGATATCGTAGTGCCACCAATATTTATGGAAATGTCTTTGAGATGTTTGAGATTGTAGTAAGAAGACACAAGAAAAAAATTCCGTTTTATCACTGTTCAATTTCAGTTTATTTACCGTCATCCACTCACTGATTTCGTTGATATATGAAGAGAGTTTATTAATAGCAAGATGAATATCACACTCCGATTTCGCATTAAAAGGTAGGTACAATTGCACATCGTCAGCATACATATGGAAATTAATCTCATACTTGCGAATAATGCCACCGAGACAGCATATGTACAAAACGAAAAAGAGCGGGCCGACAACAGAGATCATGAATGCTAGATGTTATGTCACCAATGGAAACTCGGAAAGATCGGTCACGCAGGTATAGCTAGGTATGATGATATCCATGCTAAAGCAGAGCCACATATACCGTAGGTGTTCTTAAGCCGGTTCAATAAAAGGGTGTGGTCTACAGTATCGAATGCGGTCGATAAATCAAGCAGCACGACCGCAACGGCCTTGTTGTCGTCCATACATTTCAAGATATCAGTTTTGACACGTAAAAGTGCAGTCTCAGTACAATGCATCTCCCTGTATGCAGATTGAAATGGTTCCTGGAGGCCATGAGCCTGAAGATGATCTTTAATCTGGCCGCATACTATCTTTTCCATCAGCTTTGAAACATAACTAATATTAGAGACGGGCCTGTAGTTTTTTAAAACCTCTTTATCGAGAGAGGGTTTCTTAAGATAGGGAAACAATGGCCTCACGGAGCTTTGCCGGAAAAACACCAGTTCTAAAAGAAGCACTTATTGTCCAAGAAAATTGAGGTTTGACCTGGAACAAATTGCTAGCAAAGGTTTTTTTGCACAATGCATTTGCTTAAGGTACCCAAAATGATATACTACAAGTCCGAGGAAATCCGATATCAGAAATATGCTTAATCTGCATAAATTCAAATGGCCGCCATTTTGCTGAATATATGTTAATATCTGGAGTTCTGAGACTCGTAGCAGAATAATTTTGGTGTCTACCCATGTTTTCAAGGTCTGTGCACACAATTATGACATTACTTATAACATAGGACATTTGGTTCAGGGTTAATTTTGCATAAATCCAAAATGGCCACCATTTTGATGGCAATTTTTGCCCCCCATATCTCCAAATTGAGCACACAAGGAACTCTAATATGTGTTAGACACATAAACTTGGATCAAATGGCACATTAGAGCAATGGGGAAGTGTACGATGTAAATGGTGGGGCACTTTCTTCACCTTAATTAGCATAAATGCCAAAAGTGGTGCCCAGATTAAGCGAGCGACTTAATAAGGTCGCCCCGTAGACTAAACTAATTTTTAAGACAAGCAAAGCCTAAAGTGTAATAATCGTGACAATAATAATAGTGGTATGTCCTAAGATCCTGACCATGTTAACTGAAGTCTGGCACCTATAGTGGCTTAAAGGAAGAATAAACATTAATAGTCCTTAAGCGCAGGAATTTTGGCCAAATTGCTCTCCTGAAGTGGACAAACGAGACTTATTATAAGCATCAGTACACCATTCCTCTACACAAACAATTGTATGATAGCATTTCTGGAATTGTAGCTACCAGGTAGGGGACCATCAAGGATTACACAGGGGTCAAAATATTTAAAATGATCAGTCATGTTGAAAAGGTATGCCACATCATTGTCCAACCAGTAAGGAGTCAAAAAGGTATCGTTTTTACCTATATACAACCCAACGTGTTGGGTTAAGGTTTAAAAACAAGCCAAAAAAAGGTCAAAAGGCGTAAACTTCAGTTGTCACAGGGGTCCCAATTTGGTTCAAAAGTGGTCCAAATGATTGGTGGAGCTCAAGGATTAAAATAAGGAATAGTTTGAGTGTTTTAAATGCTTACTTACCAAAGTAGGAAGAAAACAAAGGTCAAGCCCCCAGTGAATACAAGGGGACGTAGACCTTTGTTGCCCCCTACATTGGTAACTAAGCATTTTAGATAGTCAAAACTATTCCTTATTTTAATCCTATGAGCTCCACTAATAATATGCACCATATTTTATCCAAATCAGAGCAACTTTGAAATTTGACCCCTGTACAACTGCAAATGACCCTTTTATTGATTTTTGCTGTTTTAGCTTATAACTTTTATTGATTTTTGCTGTTTTAGCTTATAACTTATAGCTTATAAAATTTGCTCGGCTCATGGACTATAACATACAGGTTTGATAGGATTACACATTGATCTTCATACCAGTTTGCTTTGGCATTGTGCTCTAAAATAAACATTAAATGTTGCTTGCCATATTATGTTTCTTTGCGCAGGAGTATTGGTATGTACAGCTCAAAAGCCATGGATAATATATAAATTGTCCATTTCATACCAGTCCTAAGTATGCCGGGTAACTAAGAGACTCATCTTCTGCTTCAGGATCAAGTTGCGACCATGAAGAATTGGTACACGTGATACCAGTAATTTAAATGCTAATCTACAAACATATCAATAATATCGCTGTTGCTTAACTCTAATCCAGGCATAGATTTTACATAGCGAACCCCTATGAACTTGACATTGGTATCAATGGATATGATTTCTCTCTATTCATTGTGCCCTTGCAAAATTTCAGTTTTGTGTACTGAAGTGTAGGAAAATTGGAATTTTGGCTAAAAATTACATGAACGATCAATTTTTCACCAGATTTTTGGCCAAAATAAGAAAAACACAAATTGAACTTAAAAATTAGGTTTTAGCTCAATAACAGGAAACTTTTATTGTAAGAGCAATTTCATGGTTTACCAATTTACATAGTAATGTATGGCTCACGAACCACACCCCCCCCCCACTTAAAATTTGGAGCTGAGGCTAACCTTACACCCTGGTAAGGTGGTGTGTCCGATTTTTTTTTTGCTAAAATGTGCGCAAAGGATGTAAAAACGATTACCTAAAATTATTTTGGGACACAGTTGTGTATTTTTTTGCACCGGGAGAAAAACTTGAGGGCCTAGTTGGACGAGGGTTAAGAATTGAAACTGTTTTAACATTTTACCATACCGTAAGAAGAAGAAGACCACTGTTTCAAAAAGGTTTTGCAACTTCAATTTCCCCATAACAATTTTAACAATAAATAATCGTTGAGGGTGGTTTAAAAAATCAGGGCACCTGTTGGGATACGCACATTTTGCATCCTCATTCAAAAAATAGATTCACTTTAGAAAATTAACTCTGGCCGGTTGTTAATTATTTGCCCATTATGTGTTCTACCTACAGCAATACAATGTTCAACAACTGCAACAAACTTCCCTTTTGTGCCATTTTTTTGAAACTTTGAGAGTCTCATTTGACAAATTATGTTGTAGCAAAACATAATTGCTAAAAATTTAGAACCTTGCAAAGCTGTAATAGTTTCACTAATTGTGGCATTTGAGTATAAAATGTTGTCCTTTTCCGTCAAAGGTGTCCTTTCCGAATTCAGTCTCATTATGCATAGTTAATATTGACCAAAGTGAAAAAGTATATCTTCTTGAAAAGCACCTGTCTATGTCCTTCATTCTCATAATAAACACTTAGTCCTGGTAACGCATCATTACAAATAGCAAGTCATGCTTCCGTCAAAATGTGTCCTTCCCCAAAAATGGGTATTGGAAAATCTGTATAGTTTCTCATATTTGTGGCCAAAAAAAATCTGGACACATGATGCCTCAAAAACATGAAAATGTGAGTCAAAACTGAACACTTCATTTTTAACCCCAAATGAGACTGAAGAGATCTACCTGATTATAAAACGACCCTTAAGAGAACAAGGTTCTCCGTCCTCGCGCCATCCCCTACGCAGCTACCATTGGTCCAGGGTTCATTTTGATGGATGACAACACCACTCCAGCTCAATGGGCAAGATTCAGAGACCGATTTAAGGAAAAGGGCCTGGTAAAAAGATGTTTTGAGGCCCACTTTGTGGTTAGGATTAACATACACCAGCGTACACCCTATTCTTATTGAGTTTGTGAGCCCCCAAAATATGAGTAGAGACACCAACATTACATCTCTATTGCCCTAAGATCTTAAGATATGGGCAAAAGTCCTATGAAATAGTGGCCATTTTGGATTTATGCAAATAAGACCAAAACCACTCATCTCATATTACTATTAACGCTCTTATTGAGTTCGTAGACCCCCAAAACATGGGTAGAGACACCAACATTACATCTCTACGACCCTCAGATCTTGAGTTATGGACAAAAATCCTTTGAAATGGCGGCTATTTTGAATTTATGCAAATTAGACATATTTCTGCAACCCGGATTTTCTCGGACTTTTAGTATGTCATTTTGGATACTTCAAAGAAATGCATTGTTAAGAAAAACCTTTGATAGGAATTAGTTCTAGGTTACACCAAAAATTTCATTATCTTTCTTGGCCTATTATGATTGATGTTAATGAATTACAGAGAATGTCAATGTTATCTTTAAATAACCAGAATGGAATACTATCCAAAGCACATGATTTGGCTGGCATTGACATCACAATTTTATACACTTCTTCAGTAGTGACTTCTTTAAATGATGGAAAAGATAACTTAAATCAGGTGAAACAACAGGAGTTACACTATCCAGGTCTTGTCTGATTTTAGATACCTTATCAGTAAAGAATCTAGCAAACGAATTACACATGTCATTCAAATTACCAAATTCAGGCAACTGTTTGTTAATATTGTTCAAGAGTTTGTTCATAGTAGCAAACATGTTCTTATTGTTTGAAGCCTCGATCAGACCTTGATAGTAATTTTCCTTAGCCTGTTGTATTAGTTTACTGGTCAACTCATTCTGCACCATATATGCATTATAATCAACCTCATTTCTGCTTTTCACCCACTTTCTTTCATATTTTCTACGCATACGTCTAGCATCCCTGATATCTTCGTCAAACATGCGGTAATGGACCTCACCTACGAGTGCGCTGCCGAAAGGTGCGGGCGTCTAACACTTTACGAATGGGCTGCGTCAAAACCGCCCAAACATCTCGTCAACAGAACCCTCGTCAAATCCAGACCGCCAGGCTTTCAGAACGATCATTTGCAAAAGATACACTATCAATGCTTTACATTTCTGATTTATTTCTAATTTTTCATAGCTTGGTTTTTTCTACAATTTAATGATAGTTGATAAGTTTATGATCTGAGCCCAGACTGGGTAGCAACTGACACATAGTCACAAGATTTTCTTCAAGTTCGAGATATGATGAGGTCCAATGTGTGGACCCTTATTATGATTAGGCTGATGAATGTTGTTGCTGGACACCAGTGACGGTCAGAGACTCCAGAAAACGTGCAGAATCCCATTTTAGAGGGTTATCGACATGGATGTAAAGTCGCCTAAACTCATACGTTGAGTGGGGACAGTGCTATACTTCGCTATTTTGCCGATAGAATCGTTTTCACATGAAATCCGTCCTTTCCCTTTTTAGGAAATTTCTATGCAGGGGAAAAAGTTGCATGTTTTTCTGAATAACGTAGAAGTTTGATTCCAAGTGTGTGTGTGTTAAACCATTCATTTCATGTTCTGCGCAGTGGAGTCTGTGTGTATCAGGGAAAGAAGTCCAATTAGGCGTGACATACGGTACCATAGAAAATCGTTTGCCATACCGAATATGGACTACAAATTCAATACGTTAAGTCATGGCCCTTCAACGGAATCGAAACGCGGCAAGGAACAACGTGCCTTCAATCAAACCCCTTTCCCCTGCGCTACTCTACCGTTTTGTTCTAGTTGACAATACGCTTTAAGAAAGTCAGGGGTGCTGAAATGATCGTCCTTATTCTCAATTAAATTATGTTTGTATGGTAGGACTTAGGGCAAATCATTCAGAATACGAGTAACTTACTGTCATTGTCTCTATTACTACAGTTGTACAACGGATGAGTCCATACACGCCTAAACACCCTGGAAATGGATTTGAAAGACAATCTAATCGTTCTTCCCCCTTCGACTTTGAAGTCAGGAGCAGCTGCATGAATATCCACTGCTTGGCTCTTTCTTGAACCCATGAAAGAAATCAGTCTGTTTTGATTGGCGATAATCCAGCGTTTCACATGCTGTGACATCCCAGAAGTACTCATTTCTGAAGGAAATGCAGGAAAAGAAAACAATTAAATTGAAAAGTTTCAGGTCTGAATCAATCAAATCAACACAATTGATTAAAATTTGCTGCATGTAAACAAAACCAGCATGAATAAAATCAACAAGAACAGAAAAACAGACGAAAGGACGACCGATTTGCTAACTGCTGAGAGCAAGTTTAAGACATTATCAGTAATCTACCCGAAAAGTCCAAATATTTGAAATTACAGGAATAGCTTAAAAAAGTGAAGGATGAGCATGTTGACATATCTATAAGTTTTTTTGTCCCAACCTGAAACAAATTACAAAAATGGAAGAACACTAGAGAGTTCAAAGATATGAATCGCCATTTCAAGTTTCGTATTGAGTAAGTGTCCGTACTGACAGTAATGACTAAAATGTTCGACTTTGTCTTATTAGATGCTTGTGGGCTATCACTTTTAGGGTTAAGGTAGGGTAACATATACTTGCTAATGCAAAAATCTGACCTTTTGATTATTTTTTTCGATTTCTATTTTAACACCCCACTGATTGTGCCTTTAATAATTACACAAATCCAAGAAAAGGCAATGATATAGTCTTATGTTTTTTAATGTTCCCCAAGATTAATACCTTTAATCAATGGTGTAACTGATTTTAATTATGTCAAAAAGTGGGATACACACCATTGAATTTCGACCGAAGTTGGCCAAAACGGTTTTAGACCGATAACATCATGCAAGAGCTTCATGATATGCAAAGATGTCAAAGAAAAGCCATAGAGATGATGCCCCAAAAATATAAAAACACCCCAGAGCCCAATTACCAACAGATCCGTCAATTGTAAGACATCCGAGGCGCACTATGTTCACTGTAACAGTTTCATCTTCTTTCACGTAGTAAACTGGTTCATCAAATCCGTACACAGCTGTGGACAAAGTGACATCATTTATAATACACTTTATACCGTTTACCCTTAGAAGCAATGTTATGATGATGCTGATGAAGGTCCGTTCATACTTCTACTGCAATGCAGTGCAGTGCGTTGCATTGCCTGGATAGCAGTTTCTGCCCACAATCCATTGCATAGTACGCATCAAAGTTATATTCGTTTTAACTTGCATTGCAGTGGGTTGCATCAAGTTGCAAAAGAAAGTGATCGATATATTGGCAGTGTAGCAGCACTGCACTGCATTGCAGTCGAAGTATGAACGGACCTTTAGCCCACCCTGCAGCACTTAGTGATATATTTTATACTGTGCTATTCCTTCCTTCTGCAAACCGATTTTGAGGAGCCATCTTCTCCAACAGCCTTTGATTGGTGATCATGTACATTTGTCAAGGTCAACAAGGTCCAATATTAGACTCTTTGTCGTGTTCAAATAATTATATCCGAGGTCACTAAGGGCTCATTTGGAGTCTCTTTTACTAAACAAGGTTTTTTATTCGACGATCATAGTCATATTATTTTTATATTATTTATTATAATCATTATTTATATATGTTTTCAAATTTAACAACCGAGTTTTAAACACGTAGATTACAGAATGTATTTATCACTTAAACAATTAAAAAACTGTTTACCTCTTGAAAACAAGTTTTTAAAACAACTATCTTTATCGACTTAAAAAAAACAAACTTTTCTCTTTAAAAGTCTAGTTTATAAGTCGATAATAATGGATTTTCTTACAAAACCAAGTTTGTCAATTGATAAACTAAGTTTATAGCTGAGTATATCGCAGATAAACTCAGTTATTTCCGGATCCTACAAGGCAATAATTGTGCTTTCTGAAGCGCAAAGGTCTAGTTATTGTTATTATTTTGTTATTTGGTCATCCGTTTTGATTGACCATGGACTTATTGAGTTTACATTATATGAAATATTGGTGAGAACTTCATTGTGCAGATAAAGGACACAATCAAATACACTGTTCCCCGTGCCTCGCACTGATTTTTGTAAAAATCACAGAAAACAGTGGAAAATAAGAACGAGGCACAGAGAACAGTGGGAAATCAAATATAATACAAAAAACTGTAACAGAAATACGTCAAAGAAACTAATAATCAACTTTTGTAGTTTTATCATAATTTTTGTAGTTCCAGTTTGAAGATATAAAAGGTAGGCGAGCAACTTTCACATTTCAGCAATCTTTTAAAGTTTTCTTAGGCCTTCTAATTAACAGTTAGGATTTCTAGAAACTCCTGTCTTAGTGTGTTAGTAAGGAATAAATCGATAACACAACAAGAGCAATATAGTAAACAGTAAGTATACTCCAATGTTATCAATACTAGCACGCTTTATAAAAAATTTCGCTTGATCGCAAAGTCATGATACACAAGCAAAGACACACATGAACGTATAATATTTAACACAGATTGAATAGGAAGCTTTGTATCCCTCTTAAAAATGATATAATAACAGATATTTATATAGCACCTTAGCATTAAGAATGACAAAACTCTTAATCTCTTAATATAATAGTCCCAGAAAAAAATAAATACATTGAAATACTCACAGTCATCGTCCTCGATGTAGATAATGGCGCAATTTGGTGCATCTATTCGCCCAAACAAGGGGTTGGATAAGCACACCTCAAAATATACCTCTTTGTCCACATCAACGTCGTCAGGAAGAAAAATAGAGTATTCTTCTTTGCTATCGCTAATCTCAAAATTAAGAACTTCACCTTGAAAACCAACAAAATCTGTACCATCTTCCGCAGTAAGATACCGATTGGCGTTCTTGTCATTTGTACTGATCTCTGTGAAATGCATATTTTCATGAAATATGGTCAGTGTTCATTTCTAGTCAAAACGACAGTTTTCATACGTTTAAAATAACTTCAAATTTATTTGAAAGATTATTTTAAAATGTTTTAGTACAAATATTATACTATAGTGAATAGGATGAACATTCATTGTAACTACGTTTATGCACAAGAAAAGATTTAACAAGACAAACTATTGTCCTGTTAGAATACATAGAACATAGAATTTCTAGAGAGAACCGGATGTCTGTTAGAATAACATAGAACATAGATTTCTAGAGGCGAACCGGAAAAACAAAACCACTTAGGCTACTCATTTTAAGTTATAAGTTTGGACATTCAAGTTGTAATGTGCAAACATTGATTTATTTTTAAAAATTGCTATTTTCGTACACCTTGGTTGATCACATGGATACTAAAATGACCCTTAGTAAAGTTTCTTAAAACACTTATTGACAGATAGATGCGGTCCGAAGCGCTACCAAAGAGTTTTTAGACTCAAAACTTTAGCTAGAATGTGGGCCAATTTGAATTACAAATCGGTTTCAATCGTTTTAACAACATGGAACTATTTTGTTGCAACAAACAGTACTTAAGTTTTACATTATCATTTACAAAACACCGAAGTAAACTAGTGTAAAATGCTCTTACCAATTTGGTTGTTAAAATAAATAGACCCTTTTTGTCTTTGCTTTTGTGTCTGACTAATTCCATTATGTTCGACTTATATGCTTTTAGATTTTCTTGGTTTAACATCCTCACAACAGATCTGCAATGTCAGTGACGAGAGCCAACACGCAGCAAACCTATGGTTACAAAATCTGGTGGATCATAGAGTGATAGTAACCTTTCAAAAACTCGTAGCTTGTGAAAATGACATCATTCGCAAGATTTGACTTAATTACATAATGAAAAAAAATATTTTAATATCATTCAAATATGATTAAAAAATGATTACTTAATTAATGACCATAAAAAAATAGAAAATAGAAAAGATAACACTTGTGGGAAACCGATTTCTGAATTTACATACAAATTAAATTATTGACTACAGCTGCTTGACCTCATGCAAATTTGTCCCTTTTATTTTCAAACAAACGTTTTTAAGCCGTAGCAAACAATTGATACCGGTTTATGTTAATTTCAAATCAGAAAACATAATTATATGCATCTTGCCATATAGCCTACAAGATAGATTTTGTATGTTATAGCGCCTCTATATGCAAAAAACTCTCTATAGACATATGTACAAAAACTAGATTTTTTCAGAAAAAAATAATATTTGATTGCAGTGAAATTTCGTTAAAATTTGGCCAAAACTGCTGGATCGCAGAATAACATGCAATCATTTGCAAACTGTGTGACGCTATTAACGATGTTATTTTATTTGGTTTTAACGATAATAAATGCGACCTTCAAATCGTCAATGAGCTTCCAAACAGGCCAATCGACCATTTTGGCGAAAATGAGTTTTTTGCATATATGGTACTATACAACAAGCTCTTTTCATATACCAAATATTGAGGAAAAATAAACCTTCCAATTTTTAGATATATAATAGATTTTCACTTGGGGAATCATACCCAAACGCCAATATGAAAGTCTTCAACAGACCAATCTGCATTAGTTTCTTGTTTGCTGTATCTGAACCACCGCACGGGTAATTAAGTGAGCTTAGATCAATGGGATTTCATTCATCGAGTTGGGCCGCATAAAGGCCCATAACGTATTGACTGCAACGCGTGCGAGAAAAGTAGCAACGCGTTGCGACCATTTCGGCAACGTCGTTTGCGACATTTCGGCAAAACGCGTTGCGACATTTTTGCAACGCGTTGCGACATTCAGCAACGCGTTGCGGTTTGTCGGCAATCAAAACATGAATTTTGTGGACGTATTTAAAAAAATAGACCCACAACCGCGTTGCTAGATACTTTGCAACGCCGTTGCAAAGCTTCCACAACGCGTTGCGAGCTTCACAACGCGGTGCAAGCTTCACCACGCGTGCCTTAAGGTTAACAAGCCATTAAGGGTCATTAAGTATTGCCGCAACGCGTTGTGGAGAAAGTCCAACGCGTTGCGACATTTCGGGCACGCTTTTTGCGACATTTCGGCCCAACGGTTGCGCCATTTCAGCAACGCGTTGCGGGTTGTCGGACCAATCAAAACTCAAAAATATGAAGTTCTGTAACGTATTTCAAAAATATAAATCGCCAACGCGTTGCGACATTCAAAAACGCGTTGCCAGGCAATACGTTTAGGAACATTATTGCCTTCACAACGCGCTGTGTAGTTACAAAGCGTTGTTGAAGCCGGCAAAACGCGTTGTGATGGCTTGCAACGCGGTGTGAAAGCCATAAGGGTATAACGTATGCCGCACGCGTTGTGGATCTATTTTGTTGAAATCCGTCACGAAAATTTTGATTTGATTGGACGGACGCCGCAACGCGGTGCCGCGAAATGTCGCAACGCGTTGCTTACTGTGCTCAAAGCGTTGCAGGCGGCAATACGTATGACCCTAGGCTTGGGACCTCGCAAACGCGTGTGAAAGCTCGCAACGCGTTCTGTAATTTGCAACGCGTTGTGAAGGCTTGCAACGCGTTGTGAGTTTCCCACAACGCGTTGCTAGTACTGCACGCGTTGTGGTCTATTTTTTGAAATACGTTCACATAAATTGATCATTGTACTTGGCCCAACAACAGCCACAGGTGGGAAAGGTCGCCAACGCGTTGAGACTTGTCGCAAAACGCGTTGCGGCATACGTTATGGCCTTTATGGTTGCCATACTCGCTTGATCAACCACGGGGGGGGGGCTTATAGAAGTCTGGTCGAAGTTATATTAGTACAATGTCTTGTAGCTGTATCTGAGAGATGCCACACTCACAAATATTATAAATTTTTCCAGTATTTTAATGACAGAATTCTGCCGAATAATTACTGTGAAAATTACAGTATACTGTAAAAATGAATCAATAAAACACTGAAAACATATATATTTGGCGAGTATTACAGAGATGTGAATGTGTAGAGAATAAAAAGAAGCACTGCGAAAATCCTAACTTAGTAGGCATATACACAAATGTCAACCAAAACTGTTACGATGCATTATACATGTAAAATTCAGGATTTAATTTTGGCTTAAAAAACATATGCATTAAATGTAAAATCTAAAGTGAATTTGAATGGAAAACTGTAAAGCTGTGGTTTATGGGAGTTTGTTGGCAAGAACTTGCTCCCAGTATTTTCCGATAAGATTTACAGTATTTTCCTAATAAATACCTTATATGAGAATCCATAATAGTTGTATAACAATGTTGATATAATCAAAGTTTCAAATACGAGCATATCTGATAAATTTAGTCGTTAATAGGCCTCGAAAAATGGACAAAAAAGTATGCTTACTATATTTTTAATTACGTCAAGTATTGTCTTTTTCTGATCCTTTTTTTACTGTGAGCGCACGTTATTTCGTAAGTATCCTCCAAGATGTCTGTTCGTAGTGGTATCTAAACAAAAATATGCATTTTAGCTGCATGTGTTCTTTACCAGCACCGTACACTTGTTAAGATGTCTTGCCTGTCTAAGCGACGATCCGGGCGATGAGCCCGGCCACAAAAAGGAGCCTACGTTTATCAGTTGAATCGCGCAGTTGAGTTTTCTTTCTTATCTTTTTTCTGTTTTTAGCTCATAGTTACAGGCTCTTTCTTTTGTCATCTGCCACTCTACGTTTCTGAGACTCCTTTCCCCCCCCATACCTTCTTCTTTGCGCAGTGATCACCCCACCTACAGTCTGAAAGGGACACTCTCCGTGCTTTGCCCCTCTTTGCCTTGGGCCTCGGGCATCCGCTTCCCCAGTGCCGGCTCGTTGTCGTTCTCCCTCCGTTCCCTTTCCCGCTGTGGCCTGCCCGCCACAGCGCGCCACTGCCACGCCCCTGTTCCACGATTCGGATTCCCACACACACACACCGCACTGTTGTCGTCAGTGTCCCCCCGTTCAGACCCACCCCCCGCCGGCTCCCTCCTCGCTTCTGTCCTCTTCGGTTGCTTTCTGTCTTATCATGCCTCCTGGCGTATGTAGGCTCCTTCCCGCGCGACCCTGTTAGTCACGCAACCCACCACCTATTGACACCCGCATTGACCTTCCCCTTTCCCTCCGCTTGTGCTTTGCAATCACTGTACGTTCGGTCAATTGTGCACCCTCGTACCTTTACTCCGTATCCACTGTTGCTGCCACATCAGTACAACATTGCCACGCTGCCCCTCCACGTTGCCCCCCCCCCCTATCAGTCAACCCGACCTTCCCCCCCTCCCCACAGCTCAGTTGGTAATTCACAGTTATAACAACAAGATAATTTTTAACCCCAGAAAGGACATAAACCAGCACTAATGTAGTAGCCTATTTTTCACTTAATTTTTGTTATAGATAGTTCAAAAAACCTCTTGTTGAAACCCTTCACGGTGGGTATGATATTGTCCATTTAATTTACAATATTATTAATTGAAAGGAAAATAATTTGTATACATAAATAAATGTTCTTATATCTTCCTCTTTATGGTTAGCGTATCGTGGTTATTAGGTATTTGGGGTTATATCAGGGGTCCACGTTTGATTACTAGTTATAGTTAGATGGGCTTACCGTTTAAAAGTTATTACTGTGAGTTACAGCCAAATTAACCCTCGCTCTACCAAACTCACGAAGGGGGGGGGTGGTTACCACCCACTGTGTTCGGTACGAACATCCGATTCATGTAAATTTGGTACCCAAAGGATAGCCTTCGCGTTTATTGTTTCCAGTTGTACCAAATTAAGTACCAACATCCCCATTATGACGTCACTATGACAGTATATTGTTGAGGCAGTGCGAAAAATACTGATATAGGGGGGAGGGGAAATGATATTTCGCAATTTTAGCGACCCAACAAGTGATATAGCACTAAAATGCTCTATTTCCCATCATGAAAATGTGAATTCCTAAACTTTATTTGGGATAACCTTTATCGTTCGAAGATTACCCCGGGGGATGGTTGTTTTGGATAAACGGAGCGCAATATGTCAATTGACTTACATTCACTAATCTGCACAAAGGGGGCTTTTTAGCTAGCGGGACGGAAAAACCATGAAGGGGGTGCTAACTACAACCCACCCCCCCCCTTAGGTTAGAGAGGGTTATAAGACAATAATGCAATTTTAAAAAACAAAGAAACATTCAAAAATCTTTTCTTTTCCTGTTTCTTTCCGCTAAATTTTCCCACATACCTACGAAATTATTTTTTGAATTCCAGCAACTTGATAATTTATCGTGTTTTACTAAATAAGCGCAATAAGTAATATGGTTTTGGTACATGTAGACAAATATCATTCAATCATTATAAAATAATAATACAGTATAAAGCGCAACACATCCGCTTTAAGCGCTCATGGCGCTAATGGAGGCTCAACAAGCCAACGCGGAAGGAGACAAGTTCTTCATTACAAAAAGAACAAGTCAAAACACATACAAATTCAAACAATTAAACTGATCATAAGCATAAGCAATTTCATTAAGATGGGTTTTGAGCACAGCCTTGAATGACTCAATGGATGAACATGCACAGATGATTCGGGAGTGAATTCCAAAGGCGAGGAGCGCCACATGAATGATCTCACCCCCATGACATAAGTGACTTTGGCTCAACCAAAAGGTTTTCTCAGCTGAGCGCAAACCAGCGCGGGATGGGTTTGTATGGCATGACCAAGATCAGTGAGATATGAGGTGCTTCACCATCATGGCACCACGAATGTGAGGAGGAGAGTTTGTATTGATGTCTAGGTGAACAGGCAGCCAGTGTAAATCATGTAAGATAGGAGTTATATGGTTTCTGAGCTGGGCGTTTGTAACAAGACGGCCGCAGTATCTGTTTCAGTTGGAGACGATGGATCTGTTCCTTTGAGAGTCCAAAAATTTTCAGCATCTCAATTAAAATACATTGATTAATGGTAATTAAAAGTTACTCATGGAAATTATTCAATAAAATTGAATGCAACCGATACGCTATTGAGTAGATACACAGGAATTTTTTCCTTTCAATTCCAATAACGAAAAGATGTTTAACATGAGGAAATTCTCATTTATGCATTTTTCAATAAATACCCCTTTGATAAATAAGAAATATGGCAATTTGAATTGAAATCAACACGTCAGAAAGAATGTATTGTCGGCAAACTGCCATCTTAACTCAAAAGGGTTAGTTTTTTACTAAGAAAGTTTTCAACAACAACAAAGTATAAGAGCAACTACTCTAGAGTGCGATGACTCCAAAGATGAAACATACGCAATGATCTGTTTGTTGACAAAAATTAAATAATATCAGGGCCATTCTCCGTTCTGTTAAAGTGTTCAAAGTTTGGTCTCCAAAAATGACGAAAGTATCAACATTAAAGGATTCCTGAAAATCATTGATTGAAAATCGGAACCTTTAATATTCTCAGAACACGTAACAATGAATGGGTATCTTAAAAATATATCCGATTTTAGTCTAGTGCCTAACGTTAATACTACGTAACGTTATCTGTAGCTAACGTTCGGTCGGGCCTTTTTCTTAGTCGTGCTGTTCTGGATGAGTACGTGCTTCACCGACTTAGTGTCTCCACACATTATCTGGATACCTTATACTAAAGCATGGTGGGTGGTATCGACTTTATGTATCATGCCGTATTGCAAGAGCGTTGCAGGAGGGCGGTAACGTATCTGTCGCGGCATGAACGTAACAGGAGGGATTCTTTCATTACTAGGGCTGGAAATGTTACGTTGGTGAAACCAGATTTTATGCAAAACATGTAAATAACATTGACATCGTCTCGATTTATCACATATTAGAACATAGGTATTCAGTGATTTTTAGCAATTTGTATCCAGTCGAATTATCGTACGCCATCTGTCTGCAAATTGTGAAATGCTCTCAGAGAAATCTTACGAAACTTTAATAATCCAATATTATCATGTTTAAACTTAACAATTAGTGCCTAATAGAGGTGATAAAAAATGCAGCAACTGGTGATATGCGCTCTTGTTGTAACGAGCAGGGACACATTTTAAAAGAACAGATTTGGGCTGGCGACATGGCGAAAAGCAAGAATTATGCATCTTTGCCTTATTGCTTGATACTTTCTCATCCGGTTACTACATCTAGTCCGGATCATTTGAAAAACATAAACTCTAAGCTATAATTTATATTCAGAAACATTCATCTTTTAAAGGCCAAAAACAAGCTTTAAAACTGTGAATGACTGTGCGCGCACTAAAACGGACTTGTTGAACACGTTATCGGAGAATGGACCTCAACAATTTGAAAGAAATTGATATTCCCAGGAAATGGGGAATATCAATTTCATTTCAACTTGTTCTGATATACACTCCGAAGTCGTTAGTGTTAAGAGTTTTAGATACGTCATTTGGCACTAATTTATAATAAAAAAAAAATTACTTTTCCTATGGTTTTAGTACTTGAAAGTAGTGAGCCTACATGAATCTTGTATTTATGTTCAGTGAATTGGACTACTGAAAATTTAATAACTATAAGTAAAATGATCCATATGATTAAAGCGTTAATTTTAGTTAATTGTATAATTGAAAAAACAGTATTACAAAAACACGTGTGATGTGGTCATCATTAGGAATTAAAGTGATTTTCGTCGAACGCCTCGTAAAATTTAATACAAATATAAATGACTGATAGTAAATAAAGCTTTCTTCTTGATAACTAGTGATCTTTGATTCCTTTTACTCTAAAACTTTCTTATTGATAAACTAGTGATCTTTGATTCCTTTTACTCTAAAAAAGTATCTCAAAATATACACCACTTCAAACAAGAAAAACAGATAAATCAAAAATTCTCCACTTAACGTTTATGAAAGTTATTATGTCCAATAAGTCACACAACCCAGAGTTTCAAACGCTAAGCAACGCTTTGGATGTCCTTAGTTTACTTACACATGTGGGCCGAAACTACAATTTGGAATACAGCAAAATCTGCAAATTGTATGTTAAATTTACCAGGCGTACAAAACGACTACAACTGGAGCTGTTATTCAAATTTGTTTTCGAGAATCAAACAATCTATCGTACCTTCAGTATTATGAATTTTTCAATCCATACGATTAAGTACTAAAGTTTACCAGAAATGCTAGAAATTTTACAAGAAAATTCTGGCCCAATTCTTCTTCCAACAAACCCCGTAAAAATCCCTCTTTTACAGGTTTCCATTCAAAGTAACTGTATATTTATAAATTAACTGTATTAATTTGATTAAATCAATTCTAATACAAATACAAAATTTGTAGAACCTCATCATTCCTCTTTCTATCTTCACTGGCACATTATTTTGCCTGTACCTGTAAGAGACAGTGACACCTTAGAAAACCGTTACCAAAGGCATAGTCTAGTCATTTCTAGCGCCATCCGCAGGCACAAAAGTATGTTCAACATGTGGAATACCACGCCTGATGCGATCGATTCGACTCTATTGAGTACGCCAACAGTATGTGACATTCGTTCTGCTTTGAAATAAAAACAGAGGACGTTTTTAGTTTTTGCCAACAGACCAATCACTTGTAATTAAATTTGACAGGAAAACAAAGGATACCCTAATGGAAAGCGTGCTCAAAATTAAGAACGGGTTCAATGTCCACAAGTCCACATATTAAAATCATTTTCCTAAATGTTTCAAATTAGCTATGCAAGTTCATAATTCACTTCAATCGCCGATATCTCGAAATGGACTTTTGGTCGTTTGGCTGTTTGGAAGATTCGTGACGAAATATACAAATAATTACAAAATTTATATTTTACTAGCCCCATGACCAGAACAGGTTTTTGCAGAATTTTACTGTGTGTTGGAACTTTTTGTCACATTATTACATCACTTTGCAATGTGAATGAAAATGATATTGGTTTGTAGTTTGTAGATAGAGTAAAATTTGAACACGTATCAATTTGATGTTTTTCATACATTGGTGGGCGAGTTTTTTTTTTCGTGTGTTGAATGGATTTACACGTATCGTATTGGGAAATTATGATACAATGGGAGAAATGCAATTGCTTTTAACTTAAGTCAAATATAAATATAGCCTTTTTGTGTGTTTGACTTGACTTCCTGGTGATATTTCAATTTTTGGAGGATTATGACAGGAATTTTTTTTGGCAAAATTTGAAAAAAAAACATTTGGTGCTTATATTTTCCTATATAAAATTTATCTACAGAATGTGTAAAAAAAGAATAAGGGTTTACATTTATTTTTTAAACTGTTGAACCCGATACTAGTAAATGAATCCCTTAGTATTCAAATGGTCCTATTTAACATTGATAGCGGAAAATGGACGTTTAACAAAACCATTGCTAGTATTGATCTCTGATTACAAAATTGTAAACTTACAGGAAAAAGTCGGTCGTCATAAATGGTTGACTATAGCTTTATTGAAATATTCCAGTGCTCAGAGATGTCAGGCATTATAGAGAAAACTAAACTGTTCGTCACCTTCAACCAATATATCATCTTTTGCAATTATCTATATCAACAACAGTCATCACTGAATCAGTCGGATTAAAGACAACTTGTCGATCAATTGCCGTAAAGTCAGGGCGGAGGAGCGTGAGCTCATTGGGGTGACTGTCTCTTGTTGCAAGAACTGTAATCAAAACCAAATAGTTTATCATAAGAAAAACCTTCCGTTAGAAGTCCTTATTATATTTAAATCCTAGCGGATATAGTCCAGGGACTTAATAGGTTCCAGAACCTGGTTAAACTAAATCTGCTAACATGTAATTTGTTGAAGTTCTTGATCTCGGTGACCATCGGTTGCTGATCATATAGATGACATCGTCAGCGTTTGCGTTTATTATTGCAAAACATCTCGATTTACTTAGGGTTAAAATTTTACATCACAGAAATATTCAAGGTATATAATTTCTTTATGAGGGTTCTCAAATATTCATTTTGTATGTTAAGGCAATCAGTCGTCCATTATTTTTTTTTTCTTGTGAAATAAAGCATGATATCATTGCCATTAGTTCTGGGAAAGACAGTTCTTTTACTCAATCAACATTTTAACAAGAACGATTGCATTAAAATTTTACAAATTTACTCTAATATTAGACAAGTCATTCCCACCATTAGAAACCTAAATACTTAGGGTTAAACTTTTTACGTCACAGAAATATTCAAGGAATATAATTTCTTAATTAGGGTTCTCAAATATTCATTTTCTATGCTAAGGGCAATTAGTTGTCCATTTTTCTTGTAAAATAAAGCACGATATTGTTTCCATTAGTTCTGGGAAAGATAGTCCTTTCACTCATTCCACATTTTAAAAAGAACCATTGCATTAAAACTTCACAAATTTACTCTAATATTAGATAAGTCATTCCCACCATTAGAAACCTAAAATACTCCTATCAATTCCACAAACTACTATTAACACATAATTATATTACTTTGAATCCTAATTAATATGCTATGGTGATAAATTGAAATCATGAAGCCTACAGGAAAAGTAGTATAACTTCTTTCCTATTTGTTGATCAAGAGGTACAGAAGACTTACAGACATGTCCACCATTTCGGATATCGCCTTTTCTTACGATTGTGATAGTCACCATTCCTGAGGACTCAATGATCGTGAAGTCTGCACAGTCAAAGCTATACCACGTAGCTGAAAAATATGCAAAATAGATTTAAATTCGATATTAAGCTCATAATGTAGTTGTAGTAATTATGAGCTATAACATTTTAGGAGCCACATTTACTTCCAGTTTAAATAGTGAACTTTGTAATTTTAAAAAGAAAATTAGTAATGAAAGTGTTCTTGTAAAATAGACAGCTGTCATTTTTTTATTTTAAACTATTTTAAAGTGCTGATAAAAATCAGACTTAATAAAAGAATGATGTTTGTAGTAGAGGGTGGGCATGTTCTTCTTTGCTGTTTGTTTCGTAGTCCCCATCAGGGGAGGAGGGCAAACCAAGTGTAAATTCATAACAAATTATCAAAATCATATAACCGTCTGTTGCCCCAAATAAAACTTGCACATTTTCTTGAAAATGAATAAAATGTCACTTCAATTTATTTCCCCCAATATCAGTGACCAATAGATTCGCAAGACTTCAGCAAACATTGGAGCTAAAGATATTCAATTACTGGCCCGGTGTGCGGTGTAGAAAAACACTTCAGATTCCTTTTCATCTGGGAGTGCAGGACCATTGTTATATTGTCTCGCGGTTGAAAAGACTCAAGTGTTACCACACCACCTCTCCGATTTAGACGAAGTCTTTTTTTTTTTAATGACGTAAGCGCAAAATACTTATCCTCATTCGCAAATAAATAAATCTTGAGCTTCAATAGTGCGTGTTCAATTAACTTTGTCCATGTTTTTCATCATTTATTCGAAAAGGAAGAAAGACAAACAAACATGCCAGAATGTTGCTGGGCAAGCTTTGACCTAACAACTTTGTGCAGAATTAAAATCCGTAACTTATTGTTAACTTCATTTGTATTCAATTTACCGCGCTTTCAGAAAACTTAGGGTCAACGACCTATATCTAAACTGGTTAGTTATTGTGAAAGAGGACGGGTATTTTGTTACTCAACCCGAATCGTGGAGGTGATAACATCTGGCTATAACAATGGTTCCGCATACCGGGCCTATTGTAATATATTTAGTTAATGGTTGCTGAAGTCTATACATATCCATTGGTCACTGATATTATGAATGAGAAATTGATGTGACGTTTATTCATTTTTAAGAAAATGTGCAAGTTTTATTTGGGGCAACAGACCGGTTATGTCATGTTAATAATTTATCAATAATTTTACACCGGGTTTTGTCTTATCCCTTTGAAGGGACTACGGAATTTGTTATGCAGCTTGTTATTGGTCTACGCCCCATAGTCTATAGGTCTTTTTCGTACGGTACTATTGAGTTTCAGTTGTTGTAGTAGTAGTTGTAGTAGGAAGTAGTAGTAGTAGTTAGTAGTAGTAGCAGTAGTAGTAGTAGTAGTAGTAGTAGTGTAGTAGTAGTAGTAGTAGTAGTAGTATAGTAGTAGTAGTAGTGTAGTAGTAGTAGTAGTAGTAGTAAGTAGTAAAAGAGCGGTAATGGTCGTAAACATAGTAGTCGTAATCGTTGTTGTCGTGGTAGTTGTAATTAACAATGAACGTTATGTCTGAATAGATAAGAACATTATTTAACGTGTTTTAAACATTTTAAATCTCTTATTTGAATCAATCACCGTGTCTAATGAGGTTTTGAAGGAAGATACTTACGATCTTTGATAATAACTTCCGATGTCGATGGTGAATCTAACCTGGCTACATTTGCCAAAGCGCTACCGACAGGAATAGAGATTTCAATGTTGAACATCTCGTTATGTTCTAAGTCATTATCTGGATGAATTGTTATCATCTTAATGGATTGTAGTTTGGTCGGTGGAAAGGGGATATGTCATCAACTATAGGTGAATAATCATTGGGATCAACCGCTTCTCTTGCATCCATGTACGCTACCACTGATAAGAAATGCAATCGATCATATTTCGGTGATTAAAAATTACTTCATTTCTGTAACTTTTGAGATTTTTACGGGGATTTTTAACAGAGAAAGTACTTAAGACGTGTTGCAAATTTTGGTAAGAGAGAAAAAAACATGGAATTCCCTGATTGTTTGCAGTGAGACGCTTATGCATAAAGTACTAGCGATTCCCACCCAGAGCAGGACCGTGATACATGTCTGGTAAGAGCGCTATATAACATGCTTCAGTATGTAGTATGTTGTATGTATGTATGTATGTATGTATGTATGTAGTATGTATGTATGTATGTATGTATGGTAAATTTCCCAGCTTATACGAGTGTGCTTTCAAACACCACTCACCTATGTTGAAGCGTGAGTGTAATGTAGCTTGTTTAATTAATAGTGTGAATATAAATGACAAATATCAATAAAGAGATGTTTCAACGTAGTTTCTAACACGTGATTATTTTATCATTTGCGCAATTAATAGTCATGTCGTATTAACATCAAATGAGTCGATAAGACTTAGAGAGCTGTACAAATTTATAGTGAATTGTCAATATCAAGATCAATGGCAAATGGAGTCCCTTTCATCCGGTTTGTAAAAAAATATTTTTATTTGAAACATATACCACTAAATGAAACGTAAAAAATGCTCTTTCCAAAATGGGAAATGGCACTAATACAAATTTGTTGTATTGACTCAAAACGAGTTTTATGGCTTTTGCCAACAAATGGCGGATTCTGGATTTTAACCCTATTTTATTCATTATCAAAGTGTGGTAAATCCGCTATCGACTATTTCTACATTATCACACTAGACAACTTACTTATGGTGTCCGTTCGAGCAAGATAACCGCCTCTGTGAAACGTAAACGTCCCAGTGCGTTCTTTTCAAAGGCAATGTACTGCTTTTCCTCTATCCAGAAGGAGTAAAGCTATAATATAATAAATGTTTATGGAGATAATTATTTTTTAAACTGTCCTACCAGTTGCATACTTACAAAGTTCGTTTAAATGGGTGTTGCTAGTAGGAGTCTCAAATCTCTTCACTAACTAGGCAATAACAGCACATTTCTTGAAGAGCGCCCCCAATTTCCCAAAAAATGAAATTTTTGGACTGTTGCATTGGTAAACTGGCAAGGTAAACTATACCTGGAATGGTAAAGCTCGAACATATCTATGATTACGCCAAAAAAGAAAGAATTTATAATTAGGATAATTAATATCGGAGCTCCCGATAATAATCAACGGCTGCTGGAAACGGCCTCTAATATGGAATAGCGGCCGGTAGTATTACGTCATCCATTAGTCGTTCCGTTGGTTCAGGGAAATCACGTTAGCACGAAAAAACTTTACCGGACAAATATTTATAAAGGAGGTCTATGTTTGCCGCCGGGAACGCTACTCCATTGCGATACACACGCCAAAGAACCCTCAAACAGCCAACAAAGCGAGGCACGACGTAACAATTACGCCGTCACACCTTGCATAATGCATGTCGTGTAATCTATTCTAACCAATTACTGCATGTATATACAATCAGGGGAAACCCGGACAGAACAATACGCTGTGAAACGAGGTTCCGATAGCCCATGTAAAGTGAATTAAAACCACAGAATATCGAAACTAACAAAATGGTATAATGGAACGATATCATGGATGGGAATGTTTTAAAGAAGCGTGGTTTTGCCTTGTGCATATTAGCACCGCCAATAGCACTAAAGACGATGTCAGAACTAAACCACTGACATTTTCGCTAATATGGACTTTGATCTATTGCAACACAAATTGTACTAAGTGTCTACGAAATTATGAGCAAAATGAGAATGAAATGAAATTTGAGAATTTGGCCCAGGGCAAAGCTTTCTGTGCTTTGGTATAGCGCTAGACAGGTGACCCAACCAAGGTTAATTATATTAAGCAGTGGCGCGCTTTTCAATATGATCTAATGATGTTGTAAAGAAGTTCATTTGCGGTTAGAGGTCATTTTCTTGAGGTGGCACTATTTTCACATGGACAGAAATTTACAATGGGGGATCCCGATTCTAATTACAAAATCGCTTCTTTAATGAAAAATACGCACTTTTGAGCATTGCTATTCGCAGGTATAGTTTACTAGACAATTACCAACACAACTGTGCAAAACTCTCAAATTTTGAAAATTGAGGGCGCTCTTCAAAAAATGTGTTGTTATTGCTGCTTTATTAAGGATTTTAATCATTTAAACAGTATTTTTGGTGTGTCCTTGGTGTAAGATATTCATGAGATAGACTAGAGTAAAGACTCTTTTACGGAATAAAGCTGTACAATCCTTGTAATCCTTTGATCCTATTATAGAAGATTTCATGCTAGGCTAATTCCATGATGTCTTACATGAAGAATGAAGCAGTATTTTGGCAATATCAACATTGTTTCAACTATCATACTTCACTGTGTTTCTTTTGGTTTATTTTCTGTGAAAAGATTTACTCTTAAGGAAACAGCTATTTTGTAGCTTTCATATAAATCAAGAGATGCGTTGCGAAGCAAAGCAAATTTTTTAACTATTTAGAAATAGTTCAAAATCGGCATACTTACAAGTAAGGTCTAATATGAAAACATTGGCTGTATTGAGACCTAAGTCAACCGTAGACTTATCAGTATCAGCAACTGTCACAGCTCCAAGAACGACCTGAAAATATTCAATACCTTCTACGACGTTGTCTGATGAAAGCATTAAGGTCTGTTCTTCTATTGCTTCACCATCTACAAAATCAACTGTAGTGGTTATGTCTGTGTAATCCATTGTTGTAGCTGTCTGTTGGTGCCAAAGTTAAAACAAAAAAACAATCGATTTAAAAAAAACACAATATTAAAAAGTGAAATTTTTTTTAAGAACAAATTTTGCAACTCAGAGAAAGAAAAATAAAACGATTTTTTTTTGAAAAGGTGTATTTCTTTAACAAGAAATCGATGTCTCTGTTTACTGTAGTTTGTGTTTAAATTTGGACAGGCGTATTTTCCAGTGATATGTTTTATCAACTGAACAGATTAATGGGGTGTTATGCCCGCACGCCCTCTAGCTAGTATACTCGCAAAGTCTCGCATCTGTGTAGCACACATAGCGATTACACCAGCAAAGTACACAGATGGTGGTGTGTGTAATTAGACTATCTTGCGTACTGATGTCCATAATGCAAGATTCATATTAATGTGAATGCGAAACCGCGGTGAATGGTGAATAATACCTCTCTGTAGTTCACGACTAAGAATAATATAACAATTAGCCAATGGTTACTCTCTAAATTTCTTAGACTAAAAATCAATCTAATTGGATTGCTATAAGCAACAAATCCAAGTTTAAATTAAAAATTTAAATTCAAATACATTACAATATAAATCTAATAGATTAAAAGTTTTTAGTCGAAATTCAGATTTGTCCTCCATTTTAATCTAAGAAATTTAGAGAGTTAAGTCTTATTGCCACTTACCGACAGACGTGATATGTCCTAAATAGCCTGCTCTATGGACAAGAATATTAACTGTACTCCCTTCTTCACCGATGTATAAAGGGTCAATCCAAAATATAGCTATAAAATAAACATGGGTATGTCAATAGTCGTCCTAGAAGTTTTTCAAATAGTTTGGAATTTGAAACAAGATTATGGTATAAGGAGCGGCTTCAAACTCAACTACTGGTTGTTCACCGGTTGTTCACCAGTTGCATCCGGTTTGATTGGGTTGAAACTAGTTTATAGTGTTCTTAACAATGACACACGGTTGAACCGCCATGAACCGCTTCTCACCCGGTGGTTGCATTTTGAAACCGACCTAAAGGTCCGGGGTTCGAGTCCCCGTACAGGCGCATACGTCCGAGATTTTTTCTCAGATGTGTGTGTGTGCCTGTGCATGTTATAATTGTTCTAGTGCGCGATGCGTGTTTATTCCTCAGCTTTAATGACACCCTACAGTTGTCAGATATTGTTCAGAGGTGATCAACGCGCGCCGTAAAAAAAAAATATCTGCGTAACGTAAAAGGGGGAAACTGTCGGTTAGCCTCAGGCTCAATTAACCAAGGGGAGGGCGCGACCTATCACTAGCCAATCGGGTGGGGGCATTCACCTTCCGTGTTGATTGATGTCACATGACCCCTTGGGTCATTTTATATTTCCATAAACCCATGGGTTTGTTCTGTTGCATTTTCTCCATAGACCCATGGGTTTGGTTAGGGCTCGGGCATAGTATTCCTTGTGACATACATGACATACATATCGCCTCACAAGTGGCGGGTAATGTGTTCAATGATTTTTCTATTTTATTGCATTAATAACATCAAAATCACTGTTACTGTAATAAACATTTTTTTTTTGTTATGAGTACTTTCATTGGTGTATAAGGGAGGTCCATAATGACGAATCCTAATTCAAAAACGAGGCGGTGGATTTCAGGGTTTTTTCACCAAAGAAATGCGAATCCAAACTTAGACAAACTTACCAGTCAAAATATTTTGGCGTTCTAACGCGAGATGCCAAAATAAATCTTTAGTCCACAGGGACCCCTTTATATACTTAAGTGTTAATATCAAATGATGTATGTGGCATTACGTACACACTCTTTTCAGTGGACTACGTTCCTTTTAAGCTTATCCTGCTTATCCTGATCTAACAACATTATAGGTTCAAATATATGACTATCACCCATTGCGCTCCCATAGCATCTTAATGCGGGATGGGACACAGCGCACCTATTCCGTATTCCGCATCGATATTGGCCAGCTATCTTAGGAAATGCGCTACGTCCTGGGACGTTCCCTAGCAGCCAAACGAATGTGTTAAGGCCCTTTGCGATTAGCTTGGAACAAGGATGAAAAAAGGTACCTTGTGATATCGCGAAGAAAAATCAACGACTCAGGTGGGCGAGCTGATGTAGGAAGAAACACGGCTTCCTGATAAAGAAAAGACCAATTAGCTCAACTAGTTTTTGTAAGCCTGGCGTTTGGCATGACTTGCAGCAGCAATCCGAGAATTGAGCCAGCTGATAAGGTAAGAAAAAGAAAATTGCTTGTATGGATCGTATTTTCCACGTTTTTCGTATTTTCAAAAAATAAACCTATATTCTAACGTTCAGCTATAGACAATTAGTTAGGAATATTTTGGTGCGTAACTCGTTACGATAGGCCAAGAATTTTGCGATCTCCTAGTGTACCGCAATGTCAAAAAAATCAGAATCAACGCGATCTGGACACTGTGTGTACGTGAGTTTCCCACGCTCAGGCCGTTTATGAGTGGTTGATTTGATACTCCCAACGCCAGTGAAGATTTGCCAAGGTTGCCAAGATTCAACAATGGGCGGCGCTGAGTGCCAAGACGACACGTAAATGGTGTGCTATAGTAAGAGAACTCTTTATGGCAAAACTAAAAAAATATCTTCTAAAAAAAACTCAACAAATAAACCACATCAATTCTAATGGAATGTGAATACATTAATGCACGGGGTTGCCAATTAAAGCATTAAATTTTAAGAAATTTGGGTTTAATCAACAAACGATAATATTACACCTCAACAGGTCCACAATAGTTAAGTACCATATGATAAATAAAGCTAAAAACAACAATACAAATAATTTTTACAAATAATTATTTTGACTCTTCAGGATATTTCTTTTTATAAGAGCGCCACTTACTTGAGAGATCAAGAATGAAGACAGTGCTGTTTTTAAATTGGCATTACGCACCTTGTTCATATCTGGCCCTGTTACTCCATCAATACAACTTGAAGCTTTTATTACCTTCGACATCGCCATCTCGGGGAGGAGCCATCACTGGTTCTTCGCAGGCGAACCAGGTGCAAACGGACCGTTGACAATGCTGGCAAGTCTATATAGTCTGATGTTGTTGTAAGCTGAGGACCTTCCCAGGCCTGTTAGGGGATATTCTACAAAATTCAGATCAGAATTAAAATCTATCTATCTTTTGGCTATCACAAGCACACAATGCAGTAATATAACCGGGATTAAAACGGCAGGTTGTGGGATCGAGTCCCATCCATACCAATGACTTTTTGCATTCAACAATGTTACGTTCGCGCAGCAATTGATTTCTCTTGCATTTGTACTTTTTCCTGGCAGTAATTCACAAAGAGGTTCGAGCAACTCAAACTTTCACATTTCATATTATTCCGAGTTTATAATTCCGTATTAGGAAGCAAGATCACGAGTGTTTCGAAAGTTGCGGTACATGATTTATCGAATGTAGAATATGCAATTGCCAAAAGGTCCCGTACCGTCTGATAGCGTTTTTATTTTTTTAAATTCCATTTTATATTTTTCTTACTTTCTCTAGAATGTTTTTATTTGAATATTTTATTTGTTTTTATTTAGTTCTGTTAACACTTAAGTGCATAAGGGGGGTGCACATGGGACCCAGGATTTCGTGTTTGTTTGGTTTTTTTCGCGCCATGTTTTAACGCTAAATTATTTTGCCCAATATTTTATGTAATTGCCTAGATATCAGTTGCGCACATTCTGGTGAAAACAAATAAATCGGTCATAGCGTTGGTATATAATTAGCATAAAAAACACTTTGGTGGCGCTTTTTAAAAATTGTTCTCCACTTAAGTCGTACTGGAGTAACTTTTTTGAATGTTGATGTCTGCAATGTAATTGTATTTATGTCCTACTATTATGAGCCAAACTTAATGAAAATAGTACTTCGGGAGTGTGTTTTTCATTTTGGGGTGGGAGAATTTGGTGTACCATTTTGGATTTGTACAACCGATTTTATTTTTTTTCCTGTTATGTGGTCGCGTTGATGTACCCCATTATTGACCAGAGTTTTGGTAAAAAATTCCAACTGCAAAGTGATTTTCAGAGGGGCCGGGGTCCCCCCCCCCATACACCAACGGGAGTGCAGAAGACCTTATGCACTTAAGTGTTAACATTATTTGGAAATTTTATTTTACTTTTTGTTTGTTTTGTTTCTGATTTTTAATTTTTTTCCTGATTTTTTTGTTTTTTTGAACAGGTAGTTGCCAAGTAGGTCTCATACCGCTTGATAGCGTTTGTTCGAGTATGTCTGTGAAGCTGTCCCTGAATCTAGAATATGCGGGAGAACATGCGGTTGCTAACTTGCTATAGGTCCGGACGGACGGGATAACACAAAGCCGATCACTTTTTACACTGCACACTTCCACAGCGAAAACCTCACGCAGACCCATCACATATCGTGGTGGCGCTATGGATTATCGCCTGAAATCAACATAATTGGTATGGTAGGGCTCTGGGCTCACATTTCTGAATGCTTGTTAATTATATATTACCTTTTCAGTATGTCATAATTATTGAATGACTCCATCAATCTAAGCTACCTTGCATCAAATATGATATCTTACCAATGACATCAGCAGCATGCCCTAAATACCCTCCTCTGTGAACGACCACGGTAACCGTGGAATCTTCTTCACCGACATACACCGGATCAATCCAAAATATTGCTATAGGAAAAATATCACCAAACACGTTCGCTTTTTTAATAAAATGTGTACACGAAAACTAGACTTTTGTTTAGCAATGCACTTAATGTTGCACTTGACATTAATATAGAACCTGGTTTAAATATGCATTTCACACATGTTTCCTTGAGGTCAAAGACTGAGATCACGTGCCGTTTTCGCAATTACCTGGTTGAGATCACGTGTCGTTTTCTATTTTTCAATTTCCCGCCACCAAATTATATCTTAACATGGGGCTGTCGTGTTATTTTCCAGCTTTCCACTCTTGGTTAGTATTTTTATATGCGAATATTAATTTTTGTCTCACATTTTGTACACAATATATTTTACATATGGCTTGGATTTCGATGTACACTACTTAGATAATTTACAAGGCAAGCTAATGTATAATGTACAATTTGGCTATATTATGTCCCCTTACCCTACCTCATCGGCCACTGATCTCTATACAATGGATTGGCTACACAACAGTAATTGTATATTAGATGAATGAAGCAACCGGCGGACATCTTGGTCTACCGAACATAATAGCATTCTAGAGACACCTGTTTAACAGAAAGTCGTATCCCGGGTGCCCGTTTTAGAGACATGCCATCCCATACGTGCGCAACTTCAAATACAACGAGCTCACTGGATTGGCTTGATACTGTAGTCTGTTATGTCGCTTATCCACATTTCAATGGGAACACATTTTGTATAAATGACCGGGTCTTAACCACCTGCTTGGGCCCTTTTTGGATTACGATTCCATTGTATAGAGATCAGTGGCATCGGCTAACATCTACAGGTTTAACATTATGTTTAACCATTTTAACTTACATGATGTATCAATAATACAAATTTCAGCTGTGTCCAATTCCCCGAATTTATCAGCTGCGTCTGTGGCTGCATCAAGTTGGATGATAAAACACTGGACACCTTCTATGTTTGCATCTTCGGTCGCCAAAACAACATCTGTCTGAACTTCGTACACGGTCTCATCAGCCAAAAGCAATCATTCCGCCCACCGGTACCAAAGAAAGCTCGCCCGTTGGATCAGGAGGGTTTGCCAGCGTGACAACTTGAAAATACAAGACACCATAAACTAATTGGTCAGCACATGAGCGGGGGGGGGGGATTTTTTTCCAAAGTGTCGTGTATTGTAAAATACGGATAAAAATGTATATGGCGATATGATAATGGCGCTATAAAAAGATAGACTCATATTTGGAAATATAAATTTTGGTGTATATTAAAAATAGGCAACTAATATTAAAATTAAAGATTAAGATGATTAGATGAATCGATTCGCTTTGATGTCGTAAACATTTTTCGTATTAAAATATAAATATATATTATAAAAAATTGAATTTGAAGAGATTGTTATATTAAAAAAGGACACCGTTCAAGCTCCACGGCCAGTTAATTAGCCTGGAGCTGCGGCTGTGTTTTAACTAATTCTTTTTTGCTTGTTTGCTTTTCACGCCTCTACTCATTTAATGATATAAAACTTGTGGTGTCATTGTTAGTGCATACTGAACGTAATTATTTTAAATTAGTTACGATTGCTTTGAGTACCTGCATTTGTGGCCCCAACGGGTAATACTGATCCACTTCTAATTAATCTCATCTGAAGCATATCTCCTTCGCGTACGAAGTATCTTTCGTCTGCAAATTCTATAGTGCCTAAAGAACGAAGATCAAGGTAGGTATTGAAAAACCATCTCAAGAAGTTACAAGTTCAACCATTTTATCTTGCATTATAATCAAAGTGGTAAAAAATACAACGAAAAGAATTATACAGAAAATGAGTTATGCTATAGGACCACCACTGGACAACCCTGAAGAACTTGTAGTAAGGGATGGCTCTTAGGTTGATTTAGGTAATCAATCGGCAAAATTATTTTACCCTTCACACCCACTCTCTATCATGGGCCTTATTCTGTTAAGTAGTTAGGGGCGGTTGTCAGTGTTTTATTACTACTTCATAAGTTGGGCCAAAATTGATATTTCAGTTTTATTGGTTTAAGGATATCAGAGAGAATCACTTCCAACTTGTTGTGAAATTCCCAGTGTCGTATTTCCACCTGAGCGTGCCATTAAAGTTTGTACAGGGGTCAAATGTCAAATTGATGACATTGTGCTAAAAACACCGTTCAGGAGTTATTAGCAAAAAGGTCAAAGGTGAACTTTTGGCCTACAGAGGTCAAAAGGCAAAAAAATGCACGGATTTGAATGAAAATGTTCTCAAATTGATCCTTTGACCAACCGATTCATATTAAGAATAGTTTACCCTATCTAGCATCTCTCGTTATGGTAACACTCGAATGTAAATCTGTGTCCATTTAATGCCATTGAGTCAGGCCAAATTAGGGTGTTACCATGGTAAGAAGTAATCCTGGATAGGGCGATTGAATTGGTAAATGCATCAATTTGAGAGCATTTTCATCAAAATCCGTGCATTTTGTGCGTTTTTGACCCCTGTAGATCAAAATATTGACCTTTGACCTTTTTGTTAATAGCTCCTGAACGATCCAGCCTAGATGGGGCAAACTATATTCCTGAATCCTTATGATGAGAGGAACACATTTTGCAACAATATCATCAATTTGACATTTGACCCCTGTACAAACTTCAATGGTGCCCCCAGGTGGCAATATACGACGCTGACATTTCACAACAAGTTGGAAGCGATTCTCTGAGATGTCCTTATGCCTATAAAACTGAAAAATCAATTTTGGCCACAAAACATGGAAGGAGGAGACAATAAAGGGAGGAATAAATCACATGATATGAGAGTATGTGCGAAAGGTAAAATGTAATTGTTTCAATCAATCTATACACCCATCCGCCGAGTGTTTATTGTATTGGCCCTCTAGCGATCGAACACCAATTGAATAAAATATTCTTACTTTGTAAATCTTTGATGAATATAGTTGTTACAGGATAATCCCCTAAAACTCCTCCAGTAGGAACAGAGAGAGCAATCTCGAAGCACTCAGTGGATTCAACGGCGTCGTTAGTCGTTATTGTAATATCGAACGTCATACTCGGTGCATTTGCCGCAACTGTGACACTAGCTGGAACCATATAGTCAGCTGCTATAGCGGTCAATGGTGTCGGCGTTAGAGCTGTACAAATAAAAGAAGCGTCAATAATCAGTTGATTTTGAAAATGGCTTTCTAAATATTCAAAGTTGTGTGTATACTGATTTGTACATGTGAATTAAGTGGGTAGCCCCAATTTGCGCACTTTATTCCGTCAAGGCTGCTGAATTCAACTGGGTGCAGCCTGCAGTGGGTGCGCAAATTGTGGCTACCCGAATTAAGTAACCCTACGTTTACTGTTTTATATTAGATTATATCTTACACACGCGCGCGCTCGCAAGCACTCGCGTTCCTATATACCTTATTCTAACCTCTCACTCATTAATTTTACACTCACTTTCCTTTCTCTCTTCATGTAAAATAGCGACTTAATGAAAATCAACAGTAATTGTTGACAATTTTCCGAGGGATTTTTCCTCCACTTGTTAAAGGCTGACCCAGAGATTTTGAAAAATATTCTTTTGTAATAGTCCACTAGAACTAAAGATAGTCGCCAAAAATGCACAAATTCAAAGTTTGGGATGAATCAGATTTCCGTTTTATAACAAGATCATAAATGATACTGTGTATAACAAAAATTCCAAATCCGGAATTTTATAACAAAGTCGTGATTTTCTATATGAAGGGACATCGATTTGAGCTTAGCTGTTTTCACACAGTATATAGAAAGTATCATGTATGTGCAAAACACGATTTCTTAGAAAATTGACGGCGTCATCCTGAGGAAATCTCTGAGTCAGCCTTGAAAAAAATGGATGCACGGTTTTCATCTGAAGAACCACTGACCAAAGATTTGGCATAATGGTATGTTTGATGGAAATTTCTGACAAATGGCAGCTATTGCACTTACAACCTTATTGCATTCACATGGCGAACCGCATTTCATTGTTTGGAATAGAAACCAGTTCCAACCGGAGAGAACCGGCAGGATTCGCAAAGCATCCGGTGATTGAGTTTTGAAACTACCCCGAAGGAAAATTCATGAGGGCGCAAATCACAAAGTCCAACGGATTGTGACGACGATTATAGTGAAATTTGGTGGCATGTAGGCGTCGTGATTGAAAGAGTAGTTCATACATAAATTTCGCTTCTTATTCTCGTGCATAAAGGAAATTAAAACAAAGAACTTACTGAGCATTGACGCAACGGTAGGGTCTCCAGACTCCCTAACAACGGTCACCGTCAGAGTTCCTGCTGCTTCGTCTACAGAGTATAGTTCTCGCGCAAATGAAAACGTGGCTGTGTGAGACACAAAATAATTAATTCAAATGCTAGATATAAATAAATTGATTAATTCTAAGGGGGAAATGTATCTTATTACTTTCGAGAGTTTGAGAATCTAATGTTACAAGTTTGTTTTGTTTTTGATTTCTTTTTTTCGAGCGTTTTCCTGTCGAATTCGTCAAATACTCGAATAAGTCAAAGACTTCTTTTCTCTGTATCTTTGAGTATTTTTGGGTTGTATGCAAAAACCATCCAAACAATTCCCTAGTCGTTGTTCATTTTGTGAATGAAATTGTAAGTGCATCTCAAAGTTTCCCTTTTGACCTGTTTGTGCAAACTTGGAAAATTGACCTGCACAAGTTTTGTATTGCTGCGCCGAAATACCGGGCTATGCCGAAACGCCCGGTCCTTCGGCAGATGACCTTGCCGTACGGCAGGGGTATCTGCCGAAACGCCCGGTGTTTCGGCAATTATTCATGCCGAAAATGCAGGCTACGTCATTACCCTGCCGAACGGCAGGGTTACTTGCCGAAACAATGGGTTATCCCAGTAGTTCGGCACAGAGAGATCCTTATTACAGCGTGCGGTTGTTGGATGTAACGAAGTTCTTTTGTCAATTGGCTGTACGGAGACAGGATGACACGAAATAATTGTTCAGTGGACTCAGCTCGTACGACAGGCTAAGATTAGCTTTAAACTAATAATTTTAGGGTCCGTTCATTATTTACGAGGGGACCGGAGAAATTGAAAGATGTGTTTGGAAAATTGCATAACCATTATTAATTGTAAAGTTACATAGGCCCTATTGCATAGAACTCCTACACCCATCCCACACACACAATTAGGTATATCATATGATTTACTGCTGATATGCATGAATAATAAATTTAACATGACCCCCCTCCATCAGAAAAAAAAATAAAATCACATAATCCCCCTATTTGTCAAGTAGAAAATCACATAGGTCTAATCCCAATGTTTGTACTCAGCGGACCCTAATAACTAAACCCTAACCTAATTCCTAACCCTAATCTTAACCCTAGGTCCTATAAGCCCTATAACCCCAACCCTAACCTAACCTGTGTTGCAACCGGCCTAAGCCCTCCTAATCAATAAAGGGGACCTTTACAATGGGATCCATAACGATAACGTATACATTGTTTCCGCCGAATTCGGCTACCTTGGTAAAAGAACGCGGGAATTCTTCTTCATGGGGTCTATGTGGGTGCTTTAGGCGTTACAAGATCGTATCTACGTCTACTATTACATACATGATTGTTCCTAAATGCCAAAAGCCTGATTTTTAATGAGTTTCATTGTAGAATTGTCCCATAAAATCACGAAAAATGCGTAAACATGTGCTCTACACATCAGCAGCACGTTATTTTCCACTTCCCTTCTCCTCTGCCGAATGCCCGGGTTCTTCGGCAGTTCTGAGAGGAGGGAACTTCGGCACCCGGGTATTTCGGTACCGGGTGCTTCGGCACAACAGTATTCATACGATCCTGATAAACACGTTCAATCTACTCGAAATATATATCTTTAGCTATTGCATAGTGGTGACAACAAACTATAAGTTGCAGAGACTGTTGTGTGACTTGGTAAGTACGACATTAAAAACGACATAGAGCAATTAGAGAATCAAGTAGAATGTGTGGAAAAGGTGACATTTTTTTTCTGGTATTAAACCAAAATTTGAAGTTCCAGGAACATTAATAGGGGTTTCACTAAAGCGCACGACAGTTTTGAGACAAATCATTGTTTTACCTAATTGGCCGATTAGGCTCATCTTTGCCTGTAAAATAATCTGGGTGAGGATGATGTAAACGGCTGCCCTAATACTGACTTTTTTGTCTTTTGCAACTTTGTGTTAAATGTTATTTTATAGTATTTCTGTTTCAAATGTAGTTGCTATTTTCGATGCATCCCCAAGAACATTATTATAAGCCGTTGAATAAATTTGGTCCAATGTATCGGCGTTTACAGTTATTTGCAAAGTCGTGTACGTGTTTTGAGTACACGTAGGCCTACGTGTGATAAATCGAGCACTAATATACTTAAAGATAATTTAATATGTATACTTTTTAAAGGGATGTTTCAGAGATTTGGTGGGAAGGGTGGTCTCATTTTTTTTTACATCAAGGTGCGATTTTTGGCAAGTACTCTTTCTAACAGACTAATTAACAAAATAATCAAAGAAATAAGCTATATATATATTTTACTATGAAAGTAGAGCTGTATTAGTTTTCTACATTTAATTGTGCAGATCCGGACAATTAAGTGAACAAATTGACCTATAGTCTGCCTATGAGGAACTGAAATAAACAAAAAATATTTAAACCAAAACGAAATGGCTCTCATCCACAATCAATCAATCAACTCATTTGTCCATGCAACATTTTATATTACAGAAATATGACAATATTATATATACAGATATATAGGAATGTAAAACCATACTGAGAAGCATGAAATAGCTGTACATAAATAAACTCGACTGGACGAAGGAACATTGCAAAACGCAGCCAGAGCGTGTAACGTAATGCCCTCGGTTAGACGAGAAGAAACAGAATATCCAAATTTATGGTGTAAGGATAATAAAATTACGAACCTACATACACCAATACTTGTACCAAGGAATGTATACAAATTAAAAATACATAACCAATGTAGAATGTAATAAGGAGGCAATGTAGAGTAAAACTGGCAGATCCAGGGAATATAGAATATAACTAATATTAACATATAACCTAGTAGGAGTTTGCAATTAGCTACAATTAGCTACAATTGGACAAACAAGGAAAAGGTTATGATTACTACCAGGTCTCTGAATATCACTTTAAAAGCAATGCGACTTCTACTTAATTGTTAGCTTTATATTAGCTTTATAGCTCTAAGACACTATCAGTGATCTGCCCGAAAGAGTCAAAATTTTTGAAATTTACAGGAATAGTTTAAATGTGAAGAATAAGTCAGTAAAATTCATATAAGTTATTTTTTCCAAGTGACAAATTGACAGAAAAGGCAGAACACAGCAGTTTTCAAGCTATGAATCTCTATTCAATTACGTGTAGTAATAAGTGTCCGTACGGGCAGCAATGACTAAAATGTCCAATATTTGTCGTTATTAGGTTGCTTTTGGTCTTGCCATTTGCAGGGTATGTTAGGACACCTATATACTTTTATCAAACGTGCAAAAATCAGGTTTTTGATGAATTTTTCGATTTTTCGAAAAAGCAAATCACTGCACTGATAGTGCCTTTAATCTTCGACTATTCTGGATAATACCCACCGGTGAAGTCTTTAATACATATAGTAGTAGTAGCATGAGACGGAGCCAAGTACCCTGAGGATGCGGCTGTCATGGCAACTTCAAAACATTCCGTGTCTTCAACACCATCGCCAGTTGCCAAGGTGATATCAAAGGTGGCGTCGTTCATATTGGCAGCCACGTCAACAGAACCAGCAATAGGCATTGTGTAATCCGCAGCAGAAGTGGTTATGTCGGTTGCTACCAACGCTTCAGGGGGGAAAGTTTTTCAAAATATATGCAATTGAAATGCAATTAAGACAATTCAACAATGGTACATTTTAAAATCTTACACACTTATTTTTTTTCGAATCTGGTGCTAGATCTTCGTTGGAAAATTCGGCAAATCTGTGCGCACAGGTCAGGTTTCTGAGACAACTTACTCTTCACTTTATCAAATTACTTGAATATAGCAACAAAGACATCTGAACTGAGAACATTCTGGATAACGCAAATATCACAGCAGAACACTGATCAAGGGCAACGTCTTAAAAAAATAACAGTGCATGTCCAACTGGTGTATTTTTGTTCATAAATAGTACACATATCAATTAGAGGTTAGAGGTTGAGGTATGTAGTTCAAGGCCCGGGTTCAAAGCGGGGCTTGAGAACTGATTTTATGGCAAAATTGGGTCTTCGAACTGAAATGTTGACTACTCCTATGGTCTTTGGAACTAGACTAGAGGTTGCGGGATGTTGTGGGAGTTGTATAATATCAGTAATTGCCTAAGTGTGGGTCTTTAGAACTGGACGATGCTTAAAATGGAGGTGTATTAAAGAACAACAGATGAGACGTGAAATGTGGTTCTGCATTATACCCGTCCAGCCATTTACAAAATAATACATCTGATAAAACACACGCTCACAACTTCTCTTGGGAATATGATTTTGGTATGGGTTGATTTTTTAAGAAACCAAAATTGTCATGTACTTGTCAGTAGTCCAATAGCTGCCATGTGATACATCTGTGTCTCTATGTGCTGCCATGTATTAGGATAGCTCTCAATTTATCTTTCCATGAGTCAGTGGCTCTTGAAAGGGTTCTTCAGGCGATTGTGTTACCTGGAGAACCATTTCAAGAGCCACTGACCAAAGACTTGGCATAATGGTATGTTTGATGGGAATTTCTGACAAATGGCAGCTATTGCACTTACGACCTTGTTGCACTCACACGACGAAATGTTCTCGAAGTGGATTAATTTTAAATAATCTACAGGCCCTGTAATATCGATTTTGGTAAATAAAATCGAGATTCCAGATCTTTTTTATCCGTTTCTATATACAGGTCAAGTGAGATTTTTCATGATTTTTTAAATATTATATAAATCGGTGGCCTATTTGAAGCAAATTCTTTCCTTTGAGACCTAAAATCAGAGAAAATGTTGTTTTGTAATTTCTAGAAATCGCGCACTGTTTCGTTAAGATAACGTAATTTGATAACAAAACGACATGCATGGCCGTGGTGTATAAAGCTCTATAATACCCTGCGGCGTAGAGAGAGAGAGAGTAAGAGAGAGAGAAAATACTTACTGAGTGTAGACAAAGCAACGCCGATTCCGTTCCTTAACACCTTTACAGTGAGTGGTCCATTAGATTCGTCGACACAGTAAAATTCCCTTTCAAACTGGAATTCTGTAAGTTGTTACGTATATTGATATTTTTATCTATACAATTATACCGCATTCGTAGAAGAAAAGCTAATAAAACAAGATAAAATTATCAACAAAAAAATCCTCTATAAAAGAAAATTTAAAAACCTTCACAGGATTCATCATTTTTGTCGTATCATCATCTGTTTTACAACGAAATGATACTTCTATTAAAAGTATACCGCATTCGTAGAATAAAAACTAGTACAATACGATAAAAATATCGCAAAAAAAAAACTCTCTACAAGAAAAACCTTACCTGATTCATCATCTTTAATACAAATGGTAGTTGTGATATGTGATGAAGCTAGATAGCCCGATGTTGGACCGCTAAGAGCGACTTCAAAACATTCCGTTTCTTCAAAACCATCTGTGGTTAGTAAAGCGATGTCGAACGTTCCAGAATCCATATTAGCCATGATACTCACGGTACCAGCCACGGGCATCGTGTAGTCTGCAGCACCGGAAGTAGTAATATCTGTTGCTGTCAGGGCTGTGGAAACAAAATAATACCGAAAACGAAAATTGTATCCCTCGGGTTTGGTGAATGTCAAAGTTTGGCTACTTCAATTATGTATTCATCAATCCAGCTCAAAATTGTCCCAATAGATTTGGTTAAAGGGATTTAGCAATGGAATCCCAAGTTTGCATGTGTTGCATACAAAAACAAAGCAAAATGGTGCAGGTTGCAATCAACAAAGTGAAAGAATAAAGTGATCAATAGCGCAAAACAAAAGTCACCCAATGGTATGGACAAAAAACAGGAGGTTAGGCGCCGGTCATTTAGCCTAAACTGTGTTCCTATTGAAATGTAGCTATAATAATTGATATAACAGAGAACAGAATCAAGCCAATTGGGTGAGCTCAATGCATTTAGAGTGCGTGCATGGAATGGCATGTACCTAAACGGGCACCCGAGATACAAAACCGGTGTAAAGAAACTGAGTGTTCCCCATGAGAGAGTGTCCTTACTACCACAGCAACATGTACGGAATAAACCGTGACCTTGTAGACGAGGCCATTTAGGTACAGTGCTCAAACAAATGATGCATACAGCACTCAATGGAGAACACAATAGGTGGTAGGACACTCAGTCACACGGACACTGTATTGCATGACACCTGTGTCTCTGGAATGCTATTGTGTTGGATATACCAAAATGTCCGTCCGCCGGTTGCTTCAATCATCTAATATACAGTTACTGTTGAGTAGCCACTCCATTGTATAGAGATCAGTGGTCATGAACGCCACCAGGCAAAGCTAATGTCCCTAGACAACAACGACGTTGGGCACTCGACAATAAAATATTATAAAAACGCGAAGAAATGAAAAGTGTACTGGGAGCTTTTAATATGCGGGTTTAAATATCGTAGGACTGTATAGTGCAGAGTGCAAGAGTGCAGAGGAGTTAGTAGTGTTATGTCGCGAAAAAACTCCCACGGGCCGATCTTCTCCGTCCGTTTTACACCCTTTAAGGTGTAGCATTCAGTTATAATATCGCTTGTTTATAGATACACTTCAATAACGTTTTTATTAATTGTCAAGGCAAAGATTAGACACTCACTGAGATCAGACGCAGCAGTCCCGATACCATTCCTTATCACCTTTACTGTTAGTGGTGTGTTGGATTCCTTGACACAGTAGAACTCTCTTTCAAACTGGAATTCTGTCAGACAATATCCGATTATAGTAAAGTATTTTACTACAGAAAACTTTTTGCACAGTAAAATCCGGGTATAATTTTTGCTCCAGAAAACAGAAACCCAAGAAACTCATTCAATGTTTTTCACTGCTTCTCTCAACGTTAAACATTGATACCTATTGACATGAAAATACCAAAGAATGGAACACACAAGAGAACAAGCTGCTAAGGTAAGAGAAGAATACGAAATTATGGGAAGGTTTAAAGACAAATGGTTGAGATTAAGAAATAGGGCTAAATATACTAGTATCAATATAATACCTTAATGCGCCATTCTTTCACAAATGTATTAACCCATGAACATTTGCGCCCTATTTCATAAAAGGCTAAGATTAATCTTATGTGGGCTTAAGAATATTTATTCTTCTTGAATTATTAACTTAATTAAGCCAATTAAAGAAACTATGCAAGAATTTCTTTCAATTTCGATTCATGACGTTCATCACTACTTTGTATTTATACCTGGATTCTATTTTATTAATTTTATCTTACGAATTCTTACGAAATGTTACAGATTGAGGAAAAATTACTGTATTTAAATTCACTAGCTACTTAAAATTAATCTTAACTTTTGTGAAAAACGGCCCTGAACAATTTACCTAATAAATAAAATGCTCAGTACCACGGGTGTTAATGGGTTGACACGTGTTTTACAAATGTGTTTAAAGTATAACATCTAAACGCGTTATTCCTATCCTAAACACTTGCGTTACAGTGTGGGATTCTCACCTGATTCATCATCTTTGATACAAATAGTTGTAACGATATGTGATGAAGCTAGATTTCCAGTTGTTGGACCACTAAGAGCGACTTCAAAACATTCCGTGTCTTCAAAGCCATCCCCAGTTAATAAAGCGATGTCAAACGTTCCAGAATACATATTAGCCATAACACTCACGGTACCAGCCACGGGCATTGTGTAATCTGCAGCACCAGCAGTAGTAGTATCTGTTGCATAAGGCTGTGGATAAAAACTGTTAAACAAGTAATTATTAAACAAACCGATGTGGCATTTTCTGTTATCTTATTTGTTTGCTAACAAACAATGATTTAACTTAATATCCTGTTCAAAAAAGATAATATTTCTGAACAAAAATAACCACTCGACAACGAAATTTATTTGAGGATACAGTATGATTTCGACTTACAAAGAAAACGATGAAAATCAGGACTGGTAAAAAGATTTCTAAAATACATAGTACGTTAATTTTAATGAGTCAGATGCAGAAAGAAAAGATTACTATGAACTATTTTTCTTTCGTGATATACGGGCTCCAATTCCGTTTCAATTAGAGGAACAAACCCGCCCGACCAGAGAAACACGGAATTAGAGTTTGAAAGTGTTCACTTTCGGCTAATACCGTATACACAAACAAATCGTTTTCATTAGCTTTTTATTCCGTTTCGCTTCGCAAATTTCTCACGCCTATAGGAAGGGGGGGGGAGTTATATTTGTTGCAAATTTCATACGGAAGTTTTATTTTTGCAAGCGCGTTCACTGATTTAAATTTACAGATTCCGTCACCTCTCACCTCTTCGCTTTGTCCCTAAGATATAATCTTTATCTGCATAAAAGGTTTTTTACTAAACGCAATCTATTCAAGCAATTACTCACTGAGGTCAGACGCAGCATTTCCGTCACCATTCCTTATCACATTTACTGTGAGGGGTGTGTCTGCGGTCTTTCACACAGTAGAACCTCTGCTTTTCGAAGCATAAATTCTGCAAGGCAATAGCCGAAGTATAAAATGTTTATCCTTATCACTTTCGTTCCGCTTGTACGACCATAAGGTCTAACTCATAAAACCTACATAATTGGGGAAAGGGGTCCACTGCCCTTATTTTTTTGCATGAGTGTATTTATTTTTGCAAAGTTATGTATAGGGAAAAGCAGTGTTAATCCTTTTTTGTCTTCTAAAAAAAATCTTCCTGTCCCAAAACATTACCTTCTGTTCCTTAAAGAACCTGGTTCTTCATTGATAAATCTTTAAAGTTTCTTTAGGTCCAAGGTTCAACGTCGAAGTTTTTGTTCTTTTCAAAGACCTTCTGCAGTTCTTCGTCGAACTGAAAAGTTCTCTAGTCCAAAATTTGTTCTTTAAATTCAAAGTACTCTTAATAAAGAACACTCTAAAGGGTCTTCGTAGAACATATTTTTTATTTGCAAGGCAGATTTATTTTCAAATGGGTTAACACTGCTTTTGATTTTTAACTTTGCAAAATACAGAAAGTAACAAAGGAAGAAATCAAGTTGTTTTTGAGTGTAGCTTCAGATAACCTATACATGCATAAATTTAAGGATAACTATCAACAGTTTCCATCAACACCAGGACAAAAGAAACTTTTTGTTTGTGCATAAAGCCGAATAATGCAAATCGCATTTTTTCTTATTTGTCATATTTCGTAACAATAAACTTCAAAACCCAATCCCACTTACTTAACAAATTTACCTGTCTCATTGTCTATAATGCAAACGGTTGTAGTGATATGAGATGGAGCTAAATAGCCCGATGTTGGACCACTAAGAGCGATTTCAAAACATTCCAATCCTTCAAAACCATCCCCAGTTAATAAAGCGATGTCGAACGTCCCAGAATTCATATTAGCCATGACACTCACGGTACCAGCCACGGGCATCGTGTAGTCTGCAGCACCGGAAGTAGTAATATCTGTTGCTGTCAGGGCTGTGGAAACAAATACCGAAAACACATTTGTTTCCTTCAGGTTTCCTGATGAATGTTAAATTTTGGCTAATTGAATTATTTTAATTAATCTACGTCAAATACTCCCCCAAAGAGTTTGATAAACAAAGGTGTAGCATTCAGTTTTAATACTGCCCATTTATAGATGTACTTCAATAGCAGATACTCACTAAGATCAGAAGCAGCAGTCCCGATACCATTTCTTATCACCTTTACTGTGAGTGGTGTATTTGCTTCTGCAACAATGTAGTACTCTCTTTCAAACTGGAATTCTGTAAGACGAATGTATCATGATTATGTGTCCAAAAGGCAGCCTACGCTTGCCGCGCTCGACCTCAAAATACAGAAACACACTCAAATGTGGTTAAATTTAACAAATGCACAAGAACGAAGTCATCATCCGTCATACACTTCGATTGATTCTTTGGGAAGCAATGGGTATTTAACCAACACAAACTATTAATTACTTGGCCACATTTGCACAATTTCTTTACTTTTAAAAGACACTGTCCCCAACAACCAAATTGATTGATTTTAGTTACATTCGTGTGTTGCTGTAAAACCTTGTGGTGATTTTTTTTATCAATGATTACTTTATATAACCTCCATTAGTAGTTAACTTCTTCACAAAGATGCCATAAAAATCGTCTCACTTGTAGATGTCTTAACCCAGTCATTTTATTTCCAACTCACTATGTACATATAATCATATACAAAAAAAAATTGACAACCCTTACCTGATTCATCATCTTTAATACAAATGGTAGTAGTGATATGTGATGAAGCTAGATACCCTGATGTTGGACCGCTAAGAGCGACTTCGAAACATTCCGTTTCTTCAAAACCATCTGTGGTTATTAAAGCGATGTCAAAAGTTCCAGAATTCATATTAGCCATGATACTCACGGTACCAGCCACGGGCATCGTGTAGTCTGCAGCACCGGAAGTAGTAATATCTGTTGCTGTCAGGGCTGTGCAAAAAAAAAACAATTTGTATTCCTCACGTTTCCTGGTGAACGTCAAAATTTGGCTACTTCAATTATGTATTTTATCATTCCACCTCAAAAATCCCCCCAAAAGATTTGGTCAACAAAGGTGTAGTGTGGATTCTGTTATAACACCGCTCGTTTATATAGACACCATAACTTTTTTATTAATTTCCAATGCAAAGATTGGATACTCACTGAGATCAGACGCAGCAGTCCCGATACCGTTCCTTATCACCTTTACTGTTAGTGGTGTATTGGATTCCTTGACACAGTAGAACTCTCTTTCAAACTGGAATTCTGTAAGGCAATGTCCAATTATAGTAAAGTGTTTTTTTTAATTTGTAATTCAAATTTAATAGTTTACAATTAAATTCGGGTATCATTTTTTCTTGAGAAAACAGAAATCCTCTAACAACCAAACAAATAAATCAGTCATTCAATTTTTCAACTGCTTCTCTCCAAGTTAAACTTCGATAATTTCCTGATTCAAAATACCTTCACCACGAAATCATGTTTTAATATTAACATTATAATACATGTACAAAGCAATTAGTGTTAATGGTTCTACCACAGACAAAAAATAATGCATTAACACTTGAGGTGTTAAGTTATTACCACATATTTAACTACTAAAGAATAATTTGAACATGCAAACACATTTATGATTGGTCAACACTAAATAATAATGTCCTCTTTCATTAATTAAGATGAGTTTACAAAGTAACATCATCATAATAATAATGATAATGTAGTGCTTATAAAGCGCATAAACGTTAGAAACATTTCCATGCGCTGTTGCCTATCATTATTACACTGCCATCGGAAATCTCACAATCATTAGCTTCATCTAGGGGCAACTGGCCAAGAGCAATCTCTATCAGCATTAAGATTGTAATAATCCCCATAATAGCTCCCCAATTCGCTGGGTCGACGAGGCATTCGAGATTAAGTATCTTTCCCAGGAACACAAACACGTTGACTTGAGCGGGCGCCGAATATCACGCTACTCTGGCTTCACACAAAATCTCCATGCAAACCTCATGTATGAAAAATCCACTTCAAATTGATAACTCCGTCACATTGATCTTGTGAATGCACTAAATATTCAAATCCAAAAAAGACACACGACAGAATCAGGAGCGATATGTAGTGAAAGGTGAAAATGACGAGGCATGGAAAACACAAAGAAATCCAGCTGCGACACAAAAGAAGAATTAAAGTTATGGAAGTGTTAAAGACAAGTGTGTTCAAAGTATTAGCATCAAAATTATAAACACTAAATGCGTTATTTATCCAAACAGTCGTGTTGTAATGTTGTATTCTCAACGATTCGCATCTTTGATTTACAAAAAAAAATTAGTTGTAACGATATGTGATGACGCTAGATTCCCGTTTGGACCACTAAGAGCGACTTCAAAACATCGTGTCTTCAAAGCCTCCCGGTTACTAAAGCGATGTCAAACGTTCCAGAAAAGATTAGCCATTACACTCACGGTACCAGCACGGGCATTGTGTAATCCGCAGCACCAGCAGTAGTAATATCTGTTGCTGTTAGGGCTGTGGAGAAAATTTTAAACAAGTGATATTTAAACAACCACGAGAACATTATCGAAAGATGTTCTGAAAATGTACAACTCTGCATACCAATAACTCGCAGTTTTGTAACTCTTCTTTGGAACCCATTCTGACAGTCGCCGTCAAAAAACTCTGTGGTAGTGCCCTGCATCGAGCGTGTGGTGTGTAAACAAGTAAGTGATGCTGCTAAAATCAGAATCGGCTGGTTATCGTTCATGACAACAGCGCAAGGTGCCAGTGGATAAGATCACCACAAGCGCTTCCGCCCTCGTACGCGTTCTTGGTGGAGTACTGTGTTGTCCACCACAGAAGTATTTTGACGGCGAGTATAGATCTGCGGTGATGATACAAGCTGTGATATGGCATTTTCTGCCAGTGTTGCTTATTTTCAATCCACAATAATCAACTTACTATCTGTTCAAAAAGATAATATTTCTGAAACAAAATGCCTATCAGACCTGCCCTCGACAACTAAATTTATTGAGGAACAAATTATGATTCCGACTTTTAAAAGAAAACAAACAGGACTGGGTAAGAAGATTTCCAAATACATAGTACGTTTATTTTAATGGGTAAGAAATGATTACCAGAAATCGTTTTTTCTTCGTGAGGTACGGGCTCACCCAAGCTCAATCAGTAGAGAACAAACCCGTCCCGACCAGTGGAACATCCGAGTGACTAGTTTTTAAAGTTCACTTTTCGGTTTATACCGTATACACTAACAAATTGGTTTCTTTTAGCTTTATGCCATTTCGCTTCGCGAATTTCTCACGCCTATGGGAAAGAGATAATTGAATGGAATGGATAGACAGTCAACATCTACGTCTCCTTCACGACTCTAAGCTGCCGAACATCATTTCATAGGGCCCGCTGGAAGAGAGGTTACAACCCTGATCTAGCTATTGTTAGCTAGCAAAAACATCTCTAACCTTTGTAGCAAGATTGTTCTGGATCCTGTTCCACTAAAACTCAACATCGACCAATCGGTATCCAAGTCAACGCTGCAGTAAGACCAAACAAAGTGCCTTTTAAGCGCCGCTTTAACTACAGGAAAACAGGCTGGCAAGGATTCACTGATGACCTGGATCAGAACGTGAAGAGGATTGCTCCAAAACCCCATAACTATGACAAATTTGCCCAACTAGTGACAAGTAGTCCGTTGCATAGCATCGATTTAATGCAGTGCCTGAGGTCAAAAGGTTGAGAGGGTCAGTCTTGTTCAAAATTTTGTGCTGAATCCGAAAATCAAGGTCTTAGTTGCAGCAACCGTCGGTTTGAGGTGAAATTTGAATTTTTAACGAAAAGTCATGTTTTTTTAAATAAAACACCCCCAAAATCGTATTTTCCTTTAAAAGGATATCTTTAGACTAGAAGATGATTTTTGTATCAATGATAAATAATTACTTGGGTTCATTGTATTCATTAGACAAAAGTAACAGAGCGAGATTTAGCTGGTGTATTTTGGGCTAATATCTCATTTTGGGGGGAAAAAGTCAATTTTTTTTTTTTTGCTTTTTTTAAATTAAACTTTGTTTGTAAGTATAATCAATTAACTTAATATGACGAATTAGTTATTTCCTGATATATTTGGATGTTCTCGTGTACCAAGAAACCCCACAAATGCCTTACTTTCTTAATTTCCCCACTAGATTTAGCAATATCACTGCTCTTACCGTGAGCAGATTTTGCACTTTCTGTATAAGAATAAATGCACTTCAGTATTACTGCACTTGACTAAAAAAGCGCTAAGTTTTCAAAGTTTTCCAGAAATCTAGGAAGCATTGGTTGATTATGCTCAGTTGTCAATCACGTGGACCCGAATTCACTTCTCATTGTTGGTAAGTCTCATCGCATATTTTGGTGGTTTTTGGAGATCACGCAGTCCAGTGTGGTGTGGGTTGTCATAGCCATACAATCTTGACTGTTCTCGTCGATTCAGTTATAGGTTCAATGTGATAATTATAGTTGAGTATCTGCGGAGAGGTCCCATGCCACCCCCAGAACTCTATCTACCAAACCAACTTTTTTTTGCTTCGTTTTGAGTCCTATTACACATTTGAGATGTTAATAAAAATCCAAGATGGCGTCCAAAATGGCTGCCAAATTGGTAAAAATCTAGAAAAATGGTGTATAACCTCCAAAAGTTGTGTCAAGTTGGAAAATATTCATTAAAATTTGATTTCTAATCATTAGTTAGAAATTTCCCATCATTGTATTTTCCTCCCAATTTTAATAAGAATCCAAAATGGCAATCCACAAGACCGCCAAATGGCTGCCAAAGTGGGCAAAATCCTTGAAAATGGTGTATAACATCAAAAAAATGTGTCAAATTGGAAAAATATTCATTGAACTTTGTTTCTAGTCATTAGCACGTCTTTCCCATTACTGGATGTGTTTCCCTTCCCTTTCCCAATTAAAATAAACCCAGATGGTGTCCAAATGAACTGCCAAATGGTGTAAAATAGAAAATGGTGTATAACAACATCAATAAATGAGTCAAATTTAAACAAAAATAATTGGAATTGGTTCCTTCATCATTGGATAGTACAAAGTGCCACCGAATAAGGTGCAGAATAATAGTTCTTAAGCAATACTCTCATTTCTTGAATTTAGTGTCTGTGTATTAAGTATACTTAAGCATAGCATTTCTCTCTGGATTATTTGATGAAAGAAAATGATTCTATACATTACATTTTATATAGGGATTGTCCACCGCTTATAAAACTATGCTATAAAACTCTCATTATTATAAGAAGTACTTGAGCTGATTCATACAATTGCCAGTACTTCGGCATGGAATTTCAGCTAGTAGACTGGTTCCATTTTTCAAAAAGCAACTAATCGAAGGCATTTTTGAGTAAAAGCAATTGAAACATTGTTTCTATACGGAAATTTTATGCTGATTCCAAATCTTCCGGTCCCCAAAGCTAATTTTTAGGGCAAGTGTGCCTAATTTGCATAAATTCAAAATGGCCGCCATTTTAACATTTTTTGTACATTACTCAAGATTTAAGGCTTGTAAAGACTTCATTCTTGTGTCTATACATACGTTTTCAGGGTCAGAGAACACAACTAGACCCTCAGTTAAGGTATTATGCCATATATTGACAATTAATTTGCATAATTTAAATCGGCGGCCATTTTAAATTTTTATGCAAATTAACTGTCAACATGACCTAATGCTATAAGGTCATGCACCATAAGTTGGGAACAAGTGTGTTACATGCTTGAAACTACCAAATATTACACGTTTTCACACTTAAATGAGAGTAAGTCATCATTTTTGTTTGAGATAGCTATAAAACTATATATTTTGTAAAGCTAAAAATGTAAGGAAGACAAATATGCAACTTGTATGTGCATATACAGTGTGCCACAAGTGTCATATAAGGTGGAAAAGTGAAATTTTAATGTTAAAAGTACAAAATTTTATGGCAGTCTAATTTGTTACCTTCAATTAACATCATAGCTTAAACTGTTGTATGAGTCAAAATGAATGCCACATAAATAACAAACAAAATGAGATGTTATTTATCTTAATACATGGCAGGGTTACAAAGATATAAAACCAAAAAAATGCAAAAGCCCCGAATATCAAACGTCCCTAGACACAATAATGAAGTCATTACAAGCCTTAAATCTTGAGTTATGTACAAAAAATGTCAAAAATGGCAGCCCATTTGAATTTTTATGCAAATTAACTGTTAAGTTGACTAATGCTATAATAATGATCCTACCTCCGACTATTCCTTAAACCCATGAAACGTTTGTAATAGACACAATAATGAAGTCTTACAAGCCTTAAAATCTTGAGTTATATAAAAAAAACGTTAAAATGGCAGCCATTTTGATGAATTTATTTAATTGGCCAATTTCCCTTAAAAATTAGCTTTGGGGACAGGAAAGATTTGGAATCAGCATAAATTTCCATATAGAAACACTGATCCATTGCTTTTACTCAAAAATGCCTTTGTCATGTTGCAGGAAGCACTTTTTTTGAGAATGGAACCCGTCTATAGGAATAGCGGGTAAAGCTAAGAATGTTTAAATGGACAATTATAAAAAGCTATTACCAATCTTTATGAAATTATCCTAGCAAACCTGTCATCTTCTAGGAAATTCTCTTAGCCTGAGCATTTACGATTGCCAATAAACCGGCATTAAATTCCAGTTAAGAATATCAGTGAAGCAAAGTGGTCATAAAAGGACATTTTAGCAATTGCCCACCGCTTTAACACTATACCGGCAAACGTCCATCTGTTAATTCATGCGATTGCTAGTACTTCGGTACGGAATTCCAGATAGAGCAACAGATGATATCAATAAATATGGCACAAAATTGCCATATTATATTAAACAATGTCATCCACTTATAAAAATATAGCAAAACTTCAGTATTCAGGAAACCCTTGGGCTGATTCATACAATTACCAATACCTGGCATGAATTTGACATCAGCGGCAGCGGATCCAAGGGGAGCCAGGGGCCATGTTTCTCCATTTTGGACGTGAAGACCCCTCCCCCCATTTTCAAAGTGGGTTTATGATACTCGCTTGATACAGGTCGAGCTTATCAAAGCTGCATGAGAAAAAACGATCAGTAAAGTATTGAAAATGGCTCATAAAGTGCCAGTGGCCCTTCCACTTTGAAAACCACTCTGCCGTCGGATTTATATAGCGTTAAAAGGGGGGACAGTCGCTATATAAGTAAGTTTGTTCGAATTGATTCGATTCATGTGATATTTCTTAGTGGATGTTCAGATATAAAGGTTTGCAAGCTAGAGTTTTTTGAAGCAGGTGTGCCAATTACTATATAAAATTCCATGCCGAGGAACTGGCAAAAAATGTATGCTAGCAGAGTTTTGAAAAGAGGGGCCAATCATACAATTTTCATTAGGTACCACTTATTCTTTTCATTCTGATACTCCTAGCTGGAAATCAATGCCGCCGTACTGGCAATTGATGAATCATCCAAATGCTTCCTGGAATACTGAAACAGTTTGCTAGTAGATTGAAAAGCGGTGGTCATTAACTTTATAAAATATCCAAATACCATTTCTGATTTTAATGGATATTCCTAGCTGGAATTCCCAGCCAAAATACTGTCAACTGTATGAATCCACTCATCTTGAGTGATGACAGTTTGCTTTCATAGTTCACTAAGCGGTGGACAAGTCTATAACCCGTGGCTTTTACCCTGAGTATGCTAGTTTAATGCCCCGGTTGAAAGTATCGTAGTCCGCAGGTATCACTCGTCCAGCTCCATAGACAAAACGAATAAAGCGTGAACTATGTTGCGTGAAGACTCAACTGAAATCGATTGCCCTATTGTTCACCATTGTTCCCGGACTGTGAGCCCGGCGGGACCTATATCTCCTGCCACACCATGTAAAGGAGATATTGTTCGGCAGGAACCTATAGGTCCGCATCCATAGACGATAGCCGAATAAAGCGTGAAACTAAAGTTTGTGGTGAATGGTCAACCGATGAGTGCGCCTATCTTACCATTGTAGGTGGACTTGAGTCCGGAGGTGTACTGTATCTCCTGCCACGCTTGGATGACTAGCATTCCATTAATCAGGTGAAGTCTTCCTGGAATACTGCAAAGTTTGCTATATATGTTGCTAAGCAGTGGTCAGTAACTTATAAATTGCCCATTTAGTACCATTTTTTCGCATTTTACTTGATATACCTAGCTTGAATTCCTAGCGCACTTACTTGAAATTGTTATGATATCAGCTGGAATACTGAAAGTTTGCTGGCAGATTTTTTGATAAACAGTGGTTCAATGCGTAATAAGAAGGTTCAGCTTAGTACCATTTTTACTTTGACCTAAATTCCTATAGCTGGAATTGCATGTCAAAGTACTGACAATTGCAATATGAATCAGCTCAAAATTTTGTTGCATATTTTATAATCAGTGGACAAGTTTGTTATTAAAAAGGCACTTTAAACCATTTCTTTTTATTCTTTCATCAATATTCCATAGAAATTCTATGTTCAAGTACACTTAATATCCATTCAAACTAACCGGTATTAGTTTTCTTATAGATAGAAACATGTACTCCACTTGTAAAAAAAATGCAACTATCATGCTTTAGCTACTTTTACTAGAAATCATTACTTACTTAATAATTATGCTGCTCACATGTTGTTGCTGTTTATGCATTTTCTATGAATTTGTATACACTGTACAGTCACGGATAAACACTTTTTTAACACATATACAACTATTAATTTTTATAATTTAACACAAAAGAATAGAGGCGTTGCACAGATACACTGAAGTTAAAACAGGTTTAGTGTTATGATTATTAGCACTTTAAGATGTTCATATTCTGGTAATTATTTAAAACTTTGAAGTGTTAATAATACTTCACGACGCATGTGTACATGTTTTTAGTGTTAATCTTGTGCAACGGCTCCTATGTTTGGTGTTTAAAAAAAAAAAAATATCACTATTAACGTATTGCATGTGTTCAAAAGTGTTATCCGTTTACTTTTAAAATTCAAATTCAAATAAGTTTTATTGCATCTTTTTCATCAATACAATTACATAATGAAAAATTCATTACAGAAATAGACGCTTAATGGTGTTTTTTAAACATAATTTATTTTAAAGACCTTTAAATGAAAATGCAGGAGGCAAATAAATCAATGGACTTTGAGCATGGCCCACCTTACAATATACAGAGTTTTACAATTCATATTGAATTACTAGACAGTACGGGACAAGATTAGACAAGACAAAACAATACAGGACAGGACCGCGAGGACATTGACATATTTTACAAGAAAGGGGCAAAAGAAATTGAACATCGTGAGCCAACAGAATGATGAATGCAAGGATGTGGAAGGTATTGTAATTACGAGTGATCACTAGAAATGGAAATGGAACAAGATTTTAATAACAATCTAACTAATTTGAGAATATTTATTAATCAACTCATATTTTAGATTTTACAGTGTATTTGGCGGCCCTTTTGGAGACATCTTAAACTTTTTTTTTAAATTGAAAAAAAAATGATAATGGGAGAAATTACTAATGCCCGGAAACAAAATTCCATTGATTTTATTTTGTTGGGAAAAATCAGATAATTGGAAATTACTTGCTAATGATTAGAAACCCAAATTCCAGAATATTGTCCCATTTGACACATCTTTTGGCTGTTATACAAACCATTGTCTATAATGTTACCAATTTTGGCAGCCTATTTTGGACGCCATCTTGATTTGTTTGTTATAATCTCGAATGTGTAATAGGACCAAAAACGAAGCAAGAAAGTTGGTTTGTAGATATCCCTTGAGGCTGGTCCCCCGTTAATTACCGTGCATCCCCCCCAGGATCCTCCGAACTTGACAACAATGGTTGTATTCTATAAATGGTCTAGTAAAAATCAGGAAAAATGATGTACCTTTTAAAAAACTTGGGATGCATCTAAGCCCCGATTACGTCATTTTTATGACGTCATCAAATTTTTTGAGAAAAATTGAAATTTTCAATTGATTTATTTCTTGCCTATTCGGATACCCAGATTAATATATTGTTTTATTTATCTTCACCCATTCACAATATATTTGTTTTCAGCATTTTATATCAGTTTAAATAATTTGTCCCCGTTTCCCCCCATTGACTTATGTACACAACAAAAACTTTTAAGGGGCGTGTTCTCAATTTCTGATTTCACCCCTTGTTTTTTGGCATGAAAACAGTAGCTATTTTCTCTGACCAACATACCTCAACCATTTAAAACCGGCTTTTTAACTTATTTTATATGCATTAGGATGTACTTGATCAAAATAGGAATGTTTTTATTTTCCAAATATATTTTTAGTAGAAATATAATGGACGAAAAATGATGACGTTATCAGATTGGCCTTTGGTGGTAAAAAAAATTCGAATATTTTTTTTAACCTTATTATTTA
>JAMKCH010007035.1:0-31774 GCA_023653785.1 Ophioderma brevispina
TCGTCATAGCACCTGGCCTTGGAAATGAATGGGGGGGGGGTTTAACTCGGGGAAGGGGCTATAGAGTGGGGTGTTTTCTCGGACAGCTGTTACATGTATGTCAGCCCAAAAGCTGGTTACAGCTGCTCACATGACTCAAACTAGCCCCACAATTTGGAAAGCGCAGCCATCATCTGTGTACTCCCGGGTCGCAAAAGCTGCAGTATGCTTTATCCTATGTGAAGGCTACTTCAAATCGCTAGGTAATTAACACACTGGCAACAAGCCAGACTGCTGACTTTTGCAGGCTTAGGCTTAGTCCGTAACTCAAAGCTCGCCACTCACTTTTCGCAATCTGAATGAATCAGACAGCCAGTGTACACGTATTTCACAGCCTCTATTGACTTACCTTGTCTGTCGAACTCTTCATACATTTTTCATGCTTACCCCCCCCCCCCTCCCGAGCTCCCCGGCTCCCTAGGTGGTCTGTAACTAGTCTTGAACTCAAGATGACAAGAACAAGTTCAATCAATGTACTAGAGGTCAGGGGTCACAAACTTTTTGCTTGCTAGTCTCCTACACACAACGCCTAGAGGTTTCACACCACCCAATAAATTGCCATTGGTTTATGTAAAAATGGCCCAATTAAAATAAAAAACGGAAATTTCTGCATTCACGAAGCGACTCATTGCTTTAATTATGCTTACCTTGGACTGCTAGACCCTTCTGCAATCCCAATTCAGCCAAAAGAATCCATAAGTTGACCACGGAGTTTTTCGAACTACTGAAGCATGAAGAAACGATGAGTCCGATCCCCTCTGAACTGTGGCTTATAGTCCAAATCTATTCCTATGGGATGGGTGTAAAATTGTAGACTGTAATTACCAGAAGTAAGCCTCACACACCTTTTTTGGCTTGGATATTTTGCTGATTTTTACCTTAAAATAATTTCTAACACAAAACTATGGGCCCAGGAAGTTCCAGTTTCTACTTTTTTTCATTTGAACATAACGTCACTTTTTTTTTTAGCTTTTCTTTTTCCCAACACTTTGTTCGGCCAGAAGGGTGCCAGACCAGATCTATTTAGTGGGTGTGGAAATACAAGAAAGCAGTCAAAACCAGTTTAAGTTGAAGTTGATTTGAAGAAAAAGTTCTCCTAAATCTAAGGTAACTCAAGGTGGGTGGTTTACAGAATACAAGACCAAGCGAGTGATAGAATAGAAAATAAACTGACCCATACTGTATGTTTTTTGTAAGAGTTGGTGTTTATTCTGTTTCTCACTTGCTTAAAAAACCTGCTGTTTTGGGGGCGTGTATGTTCTTTTGAAGCCTTTCAGCTGGGTACGAGTAGATTCCTAAACCGAACAGCATGAACCTTATTTTTTGAAGAAGATTGCTTTGAAATTTCCCGAAAATTCCTAAAATTCCCCATAAATTCCTGTTAATTCCCAAAATTTCCCTGGAAATTTCCGCTCTGAAAATTCACGGGTATTTTGCAACCCTAATCTCAGAAAGGAAGGGGAGATAGCATCTATGAAAAGATGTTTTTTTACTACTGCTGTTCTCTGATTGTGAATTTTTTTATATATCCATCACTTTCATAATTTAAATATTCTAAAAATTTGTGAGCACCAAATTACATTTTTCTGCCTAAGAACACAATTTGTAATTATTTGCGGTCAATTTTTAAATTTGTGAACGTCCCTATCTGAGACAAGTCTATTTTTTGGTTTGTTTCAATAGCTAACCGTACATGCCACTACTTTCTTGCTACATACAAGGTCGGAGCATGGGCGGAAAGTTGAACCAAAACATTTTCAGATTTTGCGTATAATCGCTGTCACAATTCCTCTTCTGAAAAAAAAAAAACATAGTCGACCATATACGCACATGATTTGCTGCATGCAATGCGCATTTACTATTTCCCTTATGCGTTGGCATGGTTCTGGTCTGGGTGCTGGCCATAGCCTGACGCAGAGAAAATGAATATTTGACAGAGTATAATCGCTGCCCATAAATTCATCATTTCTCAGCAGATTTGTATGCTCAGCATGAATGTGCGTGCAACCCCGGAAGCAACAGATAAGTTCTTGAACAAGCATCATGCCAATTTTAATTAGTCGAAAAGCGTGTGCCAATGCCGCACTCTAATTTGCATAATACATTGCGTGCGTGGGGCTTAACCTGAGAATTCTGACAGTAAAATACTGAACTGAGGCAAACAACTTCATACCCAAAATCCTATGAACAACCTGATGAATAAACCTTTTCATCTAACCATGTCTACTTTATGGTATAACCTAGACCTATTCCTTACATACTTAAATCAGTAAGTGTATTATTTGACCAGAAATTCATGAATTTTGACCTAGTTTGCATTGCAACCCTAAATATACAAGCAAATCAGATGCATTCTTTTAACAGAATACATTTTCTTACGGATCGACTCTGCGAGTTCACAAGTTTAAAATTGTTCATCACGGTATAAGTTTCCTATTTTTTAACCTCTTTCGGCGTTTAGCACGGCAGCCACATATAACGCTTGTAATGTGTTGCGCCCGTTGTGACTTGTATTGACCATTGCTTACTCGCTACAAACAATGAACATTAAAATCAAGAAGATTAAAATCAGAGTTTCAGTGTCTGTCCAGGTCGTGTGATGTCACATTTATGGAATTTGCAGTAATGATTGTCAACTACGGCTGTTACAAGTTACTCCCTGGTGAAAGATAACCTTTGTAAGTGAATGATGAGTCACACTTTTTCAGCAAACTTACTCACTGACATGACTTATATCAGAACAATGATACGAGCGCCGCTATAATCTCAATAAAAGATATAGATCATTCAAAAATTGATTAAAACTACAACAAAACTTCAGCCACTCATATACTATCAATGATAAGTTTCTCCCCACCAGTTTGCATGTGTGTGTTTTTGTGCCTAAATTCAAACACCAACACACTGACATGCTTCACCAAAAAGTCGGAGACACCCGGGGGGCCTGTTTCACAAAGAATTACGACTCGATGTAATCAGCGTAACTCAATAAGCTAAGATTTGAACTTACATACATCGAACTTACAATGATCGTAAACCTTTGTGAAACGGGCCCCCATGACATTTTTTTCAAACTTTTGTGTTTGGTTTTATTTGCATTTGTAATTGGGACACAGACGTCATGTCACACCAGCTTGAAATAAGCAGGTTACCCATTCCTCACATTAGGAATGCGTCACCCTTGAACACATTATCGCAAGGAGTTCGGTCCTTTCAACAGTAATTATGCACCAATGGGGTTGCGACACTCCAGCCTGCCAAAGGTGGCTCCCATCACAGACTGTGGATCACATTCTCAATGAGGGCCCTACCTTTCATCCCTGGTGGATTCTATATTGGAGACTGCTCAAAACCAACCAATCAACCATGAGCGTGGCTCAAACCAATCCAACACATTTCGCTATGCTGGCTCATGAAGAAGCAGGCTGGGGGAAATTTCCCAACCGTACAATAAAAGGCAATATGCCCGCTGCTGACACAAAACTACCAGGTGTACATCTAGACAGGGCAATACAATTTTAAAAACCAAAAATTCCTATCCTCGGATCTGAATCTTTAAAAACTTTATTTCAAGTCCGATTCACTTGCTCCACCCAGTAGGGCACATGATTGTGTTTCCTGTCCATCTACATGGTGAATCATTTTGTGGAGAATTATGTACGGTTAAAACTTTAACAAATTTGTATTCTTGATAACTATTCTTAGTGGGCGCTGGGTTTAGTACGGAAGCACGCAATATCGTTGGTTGTTTGCCATATGAGACTATATTGTGAATAGTGCGTCAATGGACTCTTTGCGCTAGTGTTGTGCACGTGTATAAGGGGGTTATGCAGTGCATTTTAGCTAGTACGGGTTGGTTCATTTTTGACAGCGGCGGAATATTTGGTTTTGAGACTAAATATTGAAAAATAAAAATATTTTCCCGTGTTTAAAACAACACAAAATAAATAAGAATGAGAATAACAGATGGCAAAAAAAAACTCGAAGGGAAATATGTAAAAAACATGACTTGATTGAAAAATGTCACAAAACACAGCAAATCCAAGTACAGACTATTGAGCACTGTTAAGATGGCATGTCCTTACATGTAACCCTTGCATGGCTGGATTGACCGGATGCCCGTCATCAATGTGCCTGGATGGCCCGCCGTTTACTCTCCAAGCTGATGCCCTTCTTTAGTTCACCAGTACCAGGGGTACCAGCTACCCTCCTCCCCCAACCCGATTGGGGGGGGGTGACGTTTAACGCGACACCAGCCCTGGGAAGGTAGTAATGGTTACCAGGCTACCAGTTGCCAGGCCCTCAAAGGGAACCCTACATGACCGATGAGTCAATTGACACGTTCTGTCTCTGTGTGATAATTTTCGTGCGTGTCAATTTTCCCTCTTTCCTGTAATTTAACGTTTTTGCTGGTTTAAATTCGCTCTCTTTCAGCTATCCTACAGAGACCTACACACCAAAAAAATAAAATTTTCGCGAGTGTTTAATTTCGCGCTAGCTCAGAAGGGCGCGAAAGCGCGAAAATTAATGTATCTCTAAAATTTCCACTTTTACAGTATCCTCCTTTCGCTAGGAAGGCTCTCATTGGAATCGCCATTTGGCCTATAGTTGGATCAAGATTTTGGCTGAATGTCAATCGCTTATACCCTGAATGGACTATAGAGATAATTGAGGATAACCAGTTTTCTCAGCATTCACTTGTCAGAAAGCGCCGCTGACATCACTGATGAAAGTACGCTCCATGCATGCTTAGAATCCGAGATTGCGAGACTGAGGCAGATGGCCAGCTTTGGCTGTGGTTTTGATAGCACGTGTGGCGCAACGGATAAGCCGCAGGACTTGTGATCCTAAGTTCGTGAGTTTTTCGAGCCCCGCTGACAGTCAACGTGTTTGTGTCCCTGGGCAAGATACTTAGTCTCATTGCTCGTTCACCCAAGCGAAATATGTGGAGCTGTTATGGGGATATTACAATCTGTGGCTGATCGGTTGTGCGCCTAGCAGCAGCCACCTAGATGAAGCAAATGATTGTGACGATTTCCTGATGGCAGCGGTAATAATAATGGCAATCGCGCCTTGAGCCCCACTGCTAGGTTTTGGATATGTGCGCGTTAAAAATCGACATCATCAGTATCATCATCAGCCTCATCATCATCATCCTCATCATCATCATCAGCATCATCATCAAATTTTCACCTCTTGAATTTTTTTGCCATCATTTTGAATGGCCATCATTTGTTTTTGTTCTTTTTCTGTACACTTCTTTATCAATTTCAAGTGAAAATGTTGACCACAGGGTCACTTATTCTGTCTGACTTTTATTTCAGGTTAAGTGGACAATACAATTAGGTGTTAAGATCCAGTGGATCTCTTGTTGTGAATATGAAACCTTTCGTGATGGTATCACACTTTTTTTGCTCCATCCAAGATGGTCCTGACAGTATTTACTATAACTAACCATTAAACTACCCAGTTTATACCACCCCAGATTGTTTGGAACAAAATGGAAAATACTTTTAAAAAAAAAAAAAAAAACCAAATTTATATAATATTTTATTCTATTTAAAGGGGATGACCGATATATTAAAGTTTTAATCTTGATTAGAATCACCTTGGCCCCAAACCCCCACCTGTTGTTCGTGGCCGATATTCATCCATTGTTCATGTGAGAGTTAAAAGCATGATTTTGCAAGCCCAATACATGTAAGAGCACTTTGTGAAATTAATATTGGGTACGCCAAAATGGGGCCACTTTTCACTCATAACATCTTAACCAAACATTTTTTGCCCTCAATTCCACAAGGTACAATGAGATTTCTTTAGACACTAAAATATTATTTTACCACTTTGCATAAAACTTGGGTTCTGGGGATGAGACTATTTTCTATCGGCTATGGCTTTATTTGGCTTTAAGGGAGAACCTGTACAACGAATATATTAAACAATATACTCTAAAATAATTATTGACCCATATCGAGTGGTTTCATAGAAAAACGGAATTATCTACCCTAACATGAATTCAAACCATCTAGTCTGACTATGTGGTATTAAAAATCCCGCTAGTGTATAACGGGTTATGCGATACGAACCGGGCACATTTAGGTCATACATGCCATAGGAAATACACATATGAACGCATCATGCGTGAAGATGTATGACCCTACTGTGTGTCGTTCGTATCGCATAACACAAATTCATATCCCATATACAGTACAGTAGCGCGAATTTCAAAAGCGCGTGGTCAGAATAAATGCTTTTAATTCGTTTTATGGTAGGTGATATTCATTTCACCATAAAACCACTCCATATGTGTTCATAATTGGTTTTTTATAGCGTATATTGTGTAAGTTATTATTGATACAGTCTCCTTAAGAGGTAGATAATTACAACCTAAATGTTTAACCTTAGAGTCACATTTGTTGCACCACTTAAATTATGCAAATATAGGTATAAATTAACAATTATTTACCCTGACCATTCCCTGATCATTACCATTTCAGCTACCAATGGCAATAATGAATGATTTAAACCTGTTGACCCAAGAAACATGACTCTATCTTGCGTTGTCGAACCAGGGCCGCTCGATTGATCTTATACCTGCTGACGGTTCATCGCCTTAGACCGCTCGCCACCTCGCCCTCACCTAAAATACTTAATTCCAACGTTAGACATGAATCGGATTTTCAGCGTTCATGGCAGTAAACCTTTATGCACATATAACAGTACCATAGGATACGTTTATAACAAAAATTCTGGGTCCGGAATTTATAACAAATTTGTGATTTGCTATGAGGACGTCTTTGATTTAACTAGTTATTTCCACATGATTATCATAGACAGAATTATGTATGCAAAAAACATTGATTTGTTTGAAAATTCAGTCAGCCTTTACTAGTAAGTACAGGGCGAGTCACAAAAACTGACCTGATTGTGTCCGCCAAGTTTCGATCTTTAAGAAACATATCTCATCATATGGAACGCTTTCTTATTTTTCTTTTATTAGCTCAAGATAATTTGATCGGTTAGATAGACCAAGATGTCCTTTGAATCAAGTAATCAGTTTTTCCCCCGTCCACGGTTACCAAAATTTAAAGACACTATCAGTTATTTTGAAAAATATTTGAAATTTGCAGGAATAGCTTCAATAAGTCTGTAGAATTAAAATAAAAAACATAATTTACCTTTTCCACCTGTAGAATTGACCGAAAAGGAAGAAAAAGGCAGTGTTTCTATGATACAATTCCCCATTCAATTACGTGTGTGTAGTAAGTGTCCGAAACGGACGTAATGACTAAAATTTCCGATTCTGTCCTTATTAGGTGTTTGGTCTTATCATTTGCAGGTGTATTTTTAGGATACCTTACTTGTTACAAACATACACAAAATCTGATTTTTGATGATTTTTCGATTTTCTGATTTAGCAAACACTATGAGTTTCTTTAAGTTCATGGTGTGCCAACAAGCAAAGCAGCGCTCCAAAAGATGGATCGGCGATGTCCATATTTTTATTTAATTTAGTGGTATCTGGTCTAAAACACAGTGATAATGATAATCTTTTATTTGCAACAACTTTAAAGATTTTGGTCTACAAATAAAACAATACTTTATGCATCCTCTATAAGGCCTACGGTACTTTGAAAAGGTTGTAATGGTGTTGGTTCATTCAACTTGTTGCAGATGGATACATGTTTCAATTTGCTTTGTTTTTCAAATGAATCATTGTTATTAGTGATGACAGTATGACAGCTATAGAGGGCAGCAATATTAATTTTGCCTGCATTTTGTGGGGTTTAATTATCTTGGCACACCAATTCCCTGCACTCAATAAATAGCTCGACTTTTTCCTGGACACTTGTTCGCTCCATGGAACCATTCATTTGCATGGGAATCCGTGGACAGAGTGCAAAACCGACTACTGAATGAAAAGACGCAGCACAGTCTATACCCTTACCGGTGTGAATGATCTTTGCAGCATTTTAAAGTAATAAAATTACGCTTCCATTGTATTACTATGTTGATATATGCTTTCTTAAAGATACAAAATGGCGGACAGACCCAGGGTCCAGTTTTTTTCTGACTCGCCATGTACTATCGCAAGCTCAGCCATCTGATATGGACTTTTCTAGTTTCTAGGGCAGGGAAAGATTAAATTTGACTGAGAAATAGGAATGGTGATTGCATGATCGAATGGACTGCTATGGCAAAAACAGCTCCAAGGAAGGCAGCAAAAATGATGAAAATGAAATTGAATGAGCCACATTATTTAATTTGAGTTGTCAGGATTTTGAGAATGTGATCTTGTTTTAGAAAAAATGCAGCAGTTGGTGACCCTGGGTGGGTGACAAAGAGGCCATGTTTCTGGGTAAATGCACCTCCGTGTACAAGGACAAGATTGTGGGAAAGTCCATAAAAACCACAAAATAACAAACACGTTTGAGCTAGAATAGGCACGGATTGAAATTAATAAATACAAGGCATGCATGCGTCATTTCAATTCAAGAGCAAAAGATTTTATTTTCTTTCTCCTTTTCCAACTGGCTGGAGTAATAAAGTAGAATATTGATCCCGAATTTTATAGTTTTGTAGCATGCAGTGGTTCAACTGGAATCCCCGTGGCCATAGAAGTGAAAAGTGTGTGGGGTAAGGTTGTTCAAGTACAAACTAGAAATTCTGGACTTATTTGTGAGTTCGGTGAAGCATGGAGATTGGGCATGTAAATAGGGGTATGGAGGTTGGCACCCACTCCATGTTAATTATTTAGCCTTGGTATGCTAAATAGGGCGCAGGTTGAATTGAAGAGATTGCCCCTCTTTCTTGTTTGGGCATGGTATGTGGACTATTTTAATCTGGAGAATTTACTTTTTGGAGTGTAAATTCAAATTCTGGAACTATTTAGTATTACCGAATTGGTATAGTCACCTCAATGCCATTGGGGTATATGCAACAAAGAAGTACAAATTTTGGTTTAGATTCAATACTATAGAACAGAGATCGTAGAAGTCATTAAATTATAATTTCTGCCTTAATGATAATTTGTTGTTGTAGACTATTGTAGCAATGTCAGTGGTAATGCCAGTGAGTTCTTTTTTGGTGGGGGAGTGATGAATACCCAATCAGACAGTATTTCCTTGTTCGCTGATAATAATTATTTTTGTATGAAAAGGCCTTTTGAAATGGATACCAACGGTCAATTTCTTGCGATTATTTGCTATTTTATTAGAAACTACATTTTACCAGCTGCAAACTTTCAATTTTGTATTATGATAGGCTTGTATTAATTAATTACTCCCAGATCCCAAAGCTGAATTTATTATTTTTAAATTTTTTTGTGTGTGTGTGTTTTGTTTTTATGCTGGGCTATTAAAAAAGAGCATCTGTTTTGAAGAATATGTGTAATCTTTCATAGTAAGAAAAACACAATGTACATTGTGATTGCACTTTTTTATTGTCGGAAATACTGAAAGAAATGATAATAATGGCTTTAATACACCAGTGGGTGTTTTGAACTAATCCCATAATGCATTGCAATGTGGCTATACTGTACTAAACACACGTCGGTACTTATGTCTTGAATCAATCTGAGCCGCGCCGTTAAAATTTTTGTTGCGTTGACCGCGTAGCACACTGCACTTGACCTGAAAAGCGTCCTAGTAACATTAATATGATAGCACGATTGGCCAATTCAAGAAGAGGTCAACTGTACTTGTTTGCGTGCTACGCTCGGCGCAAACACTCACTGCTATCGGTGCGGGCGACGCGTCTCAGATTTGATCCCGACATAAGGATAAAAATTGCTCCAAACGTTTAAGGAGGCACGAGGACTTTCATATCATGCTACAAATTCCCTAGTACTAAGTAACATTTTTGTAGGTGTAAAAATTACATTAAAATCAAGGTTTTTAGGTGTTAAGAAAAGGATTTTTGTGGGATCACATTACCCTAAATGTGGAATTTTCCAAAACTGGGGTGTATTGTGGGTTTGACTCATACATGCTCTTGGGCTCACACAAGAGATGTTAAAAGCTTATTGTGATTAGTCATTCAGAGGTCCTGTTCATCCTGTAATACATAATGAGCCAATCAGACATTGTATTAAGGCATATGAAATCATGTTATGTTTTCCCGTAACCCGCCGCGTTATATTTTCTGCCACTTTGAGATGCTGAAATCACAAAAAAGTTCATTATTGTTGTAAGAAAATATCACGGTTTCATCTTTTTTCGCTAACATTTTTTAAAATTCTTCGTGTGATTTTAGTAGAGATTTCAAATCACAGAACAGTTGGCAAATTCATTCCTAAATGTTACGATGAAATCGGAAATCTATTCAGATAGATTTAGATATCCATGATTCTTTCATAAATCTTACATAATACAATACAACTAATGAAAAATGAAAAGTTTTCCTCATTTGTTTCAAAAAATGTTACGGAAACATAACATGACTTTCATAAGCTTAGAGGTTCTTTCAGGATGATTAAACCTATTTCAGTCTTGCTTGAAAATCTTGTTGATTTTTTAAAATGTTTCTCTGCAAGCCTAATATTTCCACGTCCTAACAGGGGGGCCTTAACGCAGGATTTAGTTTGGGGGTGCGGCCTTTTGAAAAAGTGGACCTTTTTCAATTTTTAATTCAAGTATAAATTGTTGGTCCTTTTGGACTTTTGAACATTTTATCACCAAAAAGTTTGACTTTTGTGTCAAAATTACTCTACATTTTGGGCTTTTTTTTACCCCGAAAAATTCAGTCAAAAGTGACCTTTTGCCCCTTTTGTGGATTGGGGGGGGGGGGGGGTTAAAGAGACACTGGCACTTTGAAAAATAGTTGGGCATCCCTCAAGATTTTTCAAAATTGATAGTTTTGGCATGGTTTTATTAAAAGCCTTTAGGTACATTAGCCCTCACCTGAACTGATTAGGATTCCTAAAATCAGCCCGCCCTATGGAGAAACAGAACAATTTTATAATGCCATAACTCAGCGACATTATTCAGTGGCATTACAGGAATGGTGTTAAACATGCAACACCACACCCAAAGTTGGATTCCAATGGCGGGGACCCTGTTTTGACTGTGCTGTGACCAGAAATTCGGTCGGTGTCGAACTGGGGGCCCCCAGTCCTTGGCCCTGGATACCACGCTACAACATTTTTTAGTGCCCTATGAGTCTTTGTTTGATGATAAAATCGCTACTCCGGAGACTTAGTGCATGTTTCCTCACTCAGTGCATTGGCGTGTTTGGTGCAGTTAGGGTTAGAGTTTGCGCATGATTTGGAAAATATTTTTTACCTAGAAATCAATTGTGTACCTGGTTGCAACAAAACACCCCTTTCATCACTGCTATTGGTCCCATTCCCAGAGGTGGTTTTGAATCAATCCATGATCAAGATACCTAGCAATATGCCTATACGTACTGTACTAACACATGTCATTACTTAGAGGAAAAGTTTTCCAAAAGTTTAAAAGTGTCCCATGGCCCGTGCTAATACCCACGTCCCCAAACCCCAGAATTTTTACCAGAAGTGTCAACTTTTGGTATCAGAATGAAAGATACTATTTTTTCTCATTTACCCTGTGCAATCTTAGAGCCAAATGTTGGTTGGTTTGGAATTTGTGAGCGAAAATGTACCCCATTTTGGTCGCCTTACTTTTACACAGTACCTATGGGCTTATACAAAATCCGTTTTTAGCCTCGCATCAAAACGGATGAAATAATCCGCGCGAAACTTTACAGTGGGGGTTGGATTGAATGGCCAATCTATCCAGCTGCAATTTCATATCCTTATATCGGCCATCCCCTTTAAGAACCACACGACCATTCATAATCATGCTAAAATTCCTAAGTATGCTAACGCTTTGTGGGCGAAATGGGCATTAAAGTCAGGGTTTTCAATGTATTAAGAATAAGATTTTAATGGAATCACGTGACCCCCATTGGGTGAAATTTTCCAAAACTGGTGCATTGTGGGCTTGGAACTCAAAAACCCTCTGGGTCCATCTGTGTAACAGTGTATTTCTCCCTGGCTTGCTTATATTATAGATGAACAAATGGACACACTTTTCACAAATACTAGTACAGAGATCCTGTTATGCTGTGACGTCTCATGTACCTCAAGTCAATAACCAGGAAGAGAAAAGAAAGGATCAGGAAAACACCAGTCACTTGTGGTGTAAGTGCCTGCCTGTTGCGGCTTGAACAATTTCCTGCCCTTTTCTTGGGTATCGAGCCCCAAAAACTCAGGAGCTATACTTTGTTCATCACCTAATAGGCAAAAATTATTTGGTTTTTGTTTATTCCTGCATGAAAGTATTTATTTCACAAACACACTCCCCTTGCCATGGGAGTTTCCGTAACCTGGCCCATCTGACACAGTTATGAATTCAGAAACCCTTCACGGAATAAAGCACATATTCCGTTTAGGTTTCCGAATTCATAAGTGTGTCAGAAAAAAGTGTGTCAGTTGGGTCAGGTTATGGCAAATCCCTCTTGCCACCTGAGTGTATGCTATGCGTACATCACGCACTGCGTCCAGCTGCTGTAGTGTTGTTTGCAGTTGCATCTGCACTATTCTATATCAAATTGCAGTGTAAAGAGTCTTGCCGATTTAATGATGAACAAAGTATAGAGGTCTGTTAGTCTTCCTAGAAATCATTGCAGTATGGGCACTAGTGGAGGATTTGATTTCATCATGTGAGTGCAACAAAGTCGTAAGTGCAATAGCTGCCATGTGATACATCTGTGTGCTGACATGTATTAGGATAACCCACTTGTCTTTCCTTGAGTCAGTGGCTCTTGAAATGGTTCTTCAGGTGACTGTGCTACCTGAAGAACCATTTGAAGAGCCACTGACCAAAGACTTGGCATAATAGTATGCTTCATGAGAATTTCTGACAAATGGCAGCTTTTGCACTTACGACCTTATTGCACTCACATGATTTGTTATTCATCAGAGGTCACAGTTAAAAAACTGCATACAGACATGGAAGGTCAATTTTGATTGGTTACAATAGAGGTTCAATATCATAGTGAGATTTTTCACTTTTTTCCATGTCACTTTGCAGCTGAAATTTAGATGACTAAAATGTTTCAAAACCTATTATAAGAACTGTGATCAAATATTTTTTTATCAAAGCTATGTGATGGTCCTCTGAGACAAATTCCCATAGAAGAAAATGGAAAAACCTATGCGAAATGCTTTTTTTAGTTAGGAGAAAAGCTATAAAAAATGTTTAGGCCATGTTTTCTGACTTTTTTCCCAGATAAAAAAATATATGATGGCATAAGTTGAAGAAAGTATGAAAATATTGGATATAGGGTAAAAAATTGATATTTTACAATTTTACTGACTCAAAAAACATTATAGCACCAAAATGCTCTGAGTACCGGTATATAAAACTAGTTATTTCCCATTAAGTAGAGCCAAAAACTCTGTTAAAATCGAATATTCCTATTTTTTTAATGCATTTTCCCCTATTCTACACTGTGTACTGTGGAAATTGACAGTTCTGCTGACAAGCAAACTTTATGACATCATTCTGAAGTAATTCCATTGGTACCAAAATCAAGCGTCTGTGATACGTTTATGTTGTACTAGGCATGTTGGTACTTCCCTCACAAAGGGGAGATGGTTTCCACCCCATCCATCACTTTGAGATCACCCTGTATCTTACCTATACCCCTGTGGATGTCTCTTTTTGCATGAAAAGGGAGCGTAAATGTCAATTGACAATTACATTAAATAATTTCGCACTAAAAAGGGGGTTTTAGCAAGGTGAAAAAAACATTCGATAGACAAGGGTTAAGCAATGCACACAGTCGTCTGAGATGGACTGCCTTTTTTTTTAGCCTAACAGGATTTGAGCTCCTGAGGACTATTTCAGTGTTGTGAATGATCCCTCAAATTAAATTACAGGTCAACACCCAGAAGGGTAAATTTCAAAATTTCACTTAAATTGAATTGGTTACGTTGTAGTGATGGACACATAACACTCAGATGATCAGGGGACTGTGTGAGGTTGGGTATTAAAAAAGGTGTTTACACAAAATTCTGGTAGGCAAACATTTGTGTTAAGCATCTAAATTTTAGGAGTATGGGTGTTTTAATGAAAATTAATGAGAAAAAGTACTCCAAATCACAATTGGGATGTATTTTATTAATCAAAAGAAAACGGCTCTCATCTTAGTTTAAAACGCAATTCATCTCCGGACAGGTGATATTTTTTATGCTCGATCTGTAAATTGTAATTTTTATAAAAGTAGGTGGCGATTTCATCAATGTTTTTTTTTTCTGTCTTTTCCATGATTCACAGCCTTGTGCTTTTATTTTCATCCTATCAACAACAAAAACACAACTTGTTAATTAGTCAAAATCTAATGAAAACAAGGTCAGAGGTAATCTAGGGGTCAAAGAAGGTCAATTTGCTGATGAGACTAGAGGTTCAATCAATCCATATTTTATAATCCATGCCTGGAAAAAGTAGGTAACTTGGGAACAATGTTTCTGGGAAATTTTGCTATTGGAAGGAAATGTTGTCCTTAAGAATATTTAAGAATTGAAGGGAAATTTTGCAATCTTTAGGAAAATTTGACATTCCAGGCCTGGTCCATCTGCAAAATCATAACACACACTACACCTTGTAAACTACCAACTAGTATAACCTGATTTGTTCATGATTAGGTGTTGAAAAAAAAAGCAACCCTGTTTTACGGACGAGAGGACTTTCAATGTAGGGTCGGTCAGTCGGTCGGCGATTTTTTTTTTTCTGGAGGTCAAACATCGGAGGAAAAAAATGAAACAATTTTTACATATTTTCTAAAAAAAAATTGCCAAAATTGATAAATTTGGGGTTAAAAACAGGCTGAGTTTACATGATTTTTGAAAAAACTACTAAAAAAATATCTGCAAAACTGAAAAAATCAGGGTTGGTAGGGCCTAAAACAGTTTTTGTTTTCGCCTCACAAGATTTTGCAGATTGGCTTCTCATGAGTTGGTAGGACCTGGTTGCCAAAAAATTGTACCACCCACTCCACATCCACCAGATTTGTGATGATGAATTCATAAGTTTTAGGTCGCAGGCTTTGATGTGTCAATAGTTCAGCCACCTTCAGCAGGCAAAATAATTCATTCTATTGTTTGTTGTAACTATTTGACAAACAAGATCAATGGCATGAGCTGAAAAAAAATTGCCACAGAATGTATTATACATGTAGTTGTTCACTATTATGACTGCAGCTAGGCTAAATTTGGTATGAAAAAATGCCAGGGGGGGCCACTGGTATTCAAAGGTGGATATGATGCGTGAACAAGAAAACGGGTAAAAGGGTCTCTTTTTCCAACAACAGGCGATTCGCCGTTACATTGATTAGGGTGTCAAAAACAGCCAAATTGGGAAAAAAGGTATGTTTTTTTTCGGAATCCTGCAATTGCGATCAAAATCATCAAAAAGATTGGAATTTGGAAGTAAAGCAACATGAGCAAATCCAGGTAATAAGGGTATATTATATTATCAACACAATGCATTGCTCAGTTGTTTAAGGTTGCAAAAACTGACAAAGAATTATGGTGAGCAAAACCACAAAAATGATTGTTAGGGTATGTGTTTTAGTCGGTGGAAATACTTGTCTAGGGGGCAGTTCGGAAGTCCATGTTCACGATCATATCACCCTTTGAAAAAACAAATGCCCCCCCCCCCCCCACAACACACAACACCCCACACGCCCCCCGGGAAAAAATGATTTCAGTTGATTTCAATCATGATCTAGTCCTGAGTCAGTAAATTGCTACATAACCTTAGTGAATTTGCTTGTTATTATTTATCACTGTATCTGAATAGCCATAGGAAAGTGTTAAACCTCTGCAGCCACCATTTACACCATGCATAACCCACCCTCTTATTTCTAGATACTATGGTTCTGTGCTTCCTGGTTATTGGGTCTTGAGGGTATTCCAAAACCACGTCTCCATAAAACATATAAATTCATTGTCAGGGGCAAAACGTTCACCATTTTCTTACCAAACATGCCTAATTCAGCTTGCCCCTGAGTTTGGATACTGTAATAAATCCTACCCAGCAGCCAGTTGGGTGTTTTGAATTAGTAAGCTGCCATGTGGAATATTGAACTGTGCACATGGGGGATGATGTTGCATGGAGCTTGTGTATACAACTTGAGGGTGCAGCGTTAAGTGTGTAGGTTGGTAGTTTACACATGGTGCTCCATTCTTGCTTTATGTACAGAGAAATAGTTTTACATGGACCGATGACTTCGCTGGGTTTTACTGTTTGTATTCGATACACTTGATTTCTGATTTGAAAGGGCCTGCCGTAGTTGAAGATGGCAATTTGCGTAAGCTTTGAATAGAAAAGGTATGTAGGCAGGGACTCAAAATAGATTAATTGTGGGAGTACATTGTTCAAAATTATTTTGGCGGCCGTTGTAGGTTGCTTGGCATCCATATTCTAATTGTTGCCTCAGGAGAACCATCGTTTTTATTCTCTATTTGCAACATAAACCAGTTAAAAATTAAGTTAGTTTTTTTCTTTTTTCTCTCTCTTCCCAATAATCCTCTGATATAATCATTCTTGGAGGTGTTCTACAACCAGCCAAGTGCAAATTTAGTTATTAAATTTATATCCTCAGAAAATGTTTTGTCCCTTCAAGATTCAAACTGATAACCCCCCCCCCCCAGGTATTTGTAGCTGTTGCATGGAAGTTTTTGATAAATGGCATGTCATAAGTCACAACCGCCATCCCATATTGACTAAAATGTCAACAGCCATAACCATAAAACTAGGGAGAATAGAGGGTACTGGTTTAAATATACAGTGGGGTAAAACAAGGAGGAAACGCCCAAAAATGTATTTTCTAAAGGTGCGTGTTCCAATCGTCTTTGGGACCCTCGGATTTACCCGGAAGTAGTATCGATTTTGATATCAGGTGAAAGGCTGTATTTTTCTCATTGCTGTCATGAAATTTGAGCAGTAATATACATTTCATTCCCAAGATATAAATAAAAAACGCTAAATATGTGGTTAACCATCAATAATAGCACAGTATTGAATAGGGCTTTGCAATATGCTTCTACCATCAAAAACCGCAAGTTTGTTTCCCATGGTACTCGATGGGGCATATGTGCAAGTGCCAGGCTCTCATATCCAGTATAGAACACAGAGGACATAAATTTCCCGCGGGGAACAAGCACCTTTAATGTACACAATATAATTATGCCAAAACATGTCCTTGAAAACCAAGAATTTTGAAAGATTTTGGGCCCAAATACTGTGCATAAATTAATAAATTGCAGTGGCATCTGTCTAGTTTTCATTGAAGCAGATTTTTAATCCCCTTATCCCTATTGTCTGATTTTATTGGTCATACACAGTGTTATATTATGTACTTTAAGCCAATCAGAGACATGGTTAGAAAGCTTTAAGTTTTGTACTGGATTATATGAAGGTCTAATTTGATTGGTTACTTAGGTGTTATAGCATGATCTCTCATGTAATTTGAAACTAATCAGAGATCTATTACAAAGATGTGGTAGACCTTCAGGGCATAATAACCACATGCCGGAGGGCATGCATTGCATGAACCAGGAGGTGGAAGAGGAGATTGAATTGTTAATTTTTGATGAAGACTGTGTAATGAGTCGATGATGATGAAATGGTTTTACAGTCTCTCTCGCTACAAAATAGAAAACAGCAGGATTTTGTTGTGGGCAAATAATCTTTACACTCTGATCATGTTAAAGGATGACTCAGAGAGTTTCAACGTAGAACTTTTTGTAAATAGTACTAAATACAGTAAAAATAGTCAAAAAGAGTCAAGGATAGTTACCTAAAATGCTCATTTCCAACGTTTTTGGATGAATCGGACTTCTCGGTTTGATGCAGAAGCATGTATAGTATACAGTGTCATAGGATACTGTGTATAACAAAAATTCGGATTTTCTTATGAAGGACTTCGATTTGAGCTTAGCTTATTTCACACAGGAATTAGTGTATCCCTGACAAGCATACTATATGCAAAACACAATTTATGTGAAAATTGAGGGCGCCCCCTTTGGGAATCTCTGAGTCAGCCCTTTAAGGTAAAATCTCGGCGTTTAGGGACACCCCACCTCATAAAAGACTAACTCTCCTCCCTCCTCTTCACAGTGGTCACACACAACCAGGAAAATTGAGAAAAGGGGAGTTAAAAAAAAAATGTCCTGGCAAAATATCAGCATAGGAAACACGAAAGATTAAACAAATTAAATTCTTAAAGGTGGCAATCCTACTCCCAAACACACTACCAATTAAGGTATTTACCCTGATCATGTCGATTTTAGGGTATGAAAATTTTGGGTGGTTTTTTTGGGGGGTGGAGTAAATACTTGCCAATTTTCTTTCTAAAATGTGGATACATGTTTTTGTGTACAAAAAGGGCAAATTTCCCTCTAAATATATTCCACATTTCCCTCTAAATATCAAAATTTCCCTCTAAATATCAAAAATATCCCCTCTTAAATATCAAATTCCTAGGAAGGAGCTTCCCAAATTCCCGCTTTTTCATGCCAATGGTTTTTTTTCATGTGGATGTTTTTCCTCCCTTCATTGGGAAGCATATCACCCAAAACATTTTAGAGTTAAATACATTGAGGTCCAGCAGCTGTATAGGAGAGTAGAAGCAAAAATGTGCACCCAATTAGGACTTTCTTTCTGTGGTGACCTAGTGGGTCGAACCTTATTTGGGGAATGTTTTTGTTTATTACATGAAAAGGAAACATTTCTGGGAGTTCACTGGGATATTTGAGACAATTCTTAAACAGGCTGTGAAAATGTAAGCAATTTCATTGTTGATGCCCAGGGTTCAATTCGATTAATTGAACCCAGGTAGTACGCGCTTCGTATTGAAGTTATTTTTAGGTTGAAGCGCCGTGTCATACCGCGTTTTGCTACTTTCCCACGCGCCTGCCAACGTTACGTCTCGTTGCATCTAGATCGTTTGCGTTCAATGGGTTGTCATTGTTGTCACTACTGGGTGATGGCAGACCTTTCGTGTTGTATTTAAGCCGTAAAGTATCCGAATTGGGTTAAAGATGACCTTAAAATGATAAAGCTGTTTAAGAATTATAATAAAAGGTATGATTTTTGGAACCGTACTGTTACGACGAATTTAAACTGGCGAAACCATTATTTTGGCGTGGAAGAACTCTGCCTCCGGCCTTGTTCTTACACTTCAAATAATGTATCGCCTTGGTTCCAATTCATCGTAAAGAGATTACGGTTCTCAACCTCATACCTTTATTCTCTAAAATTTAAATAATACCAAAATCACAATCTTGACGAGTTAAAGGGTGGTAGGATGAGGTTCTCAATTGGGTACAAACCTTTAACTTCAATTCCTTAGCTTTCAAAATCTGTCGCATTTTTTTCTGTTCATGTTGTCTAGATTATGATTTGCCCCGATTTTCATTCATCATTTGCCTTGTATCATTTTTCATGAGAAATTTGTACGCAATGACGGTATCAAACATAACTTTTGGTAATTTTCCGATCTATCATAAAATTAAGCAACCACAGGTTTCTAACAAAACTGGAATTTATCCCCAGAGACAGCAAGTCAGGTTAAGTTAAATGATGTGTACTTCTGCATTCTATTCTATCCTCAAAAGTGGAATGGTTGTAATGGGAATGATGGGCGTATCTAATTACCAATACAATTGATATTGTCGTAATGATGTTGTCCTGGGAATGATTTTTCTGAGATGGACTAATGTTGTTGGTCTCTGACTGAGCTTGTCGGATTTTTTCCAACATGACATGCGCATGCTGAAATGTTTGTTGTAATGCATGCCCACTCATACTCGCACATATACACCGACCTACCCCCTTTCAGCCACATATTACAATTCCCCAATCTCATTTATAAATATCATGTGTTGACCCGGGTAGTTTTGTACTGGGAATCAAGAGATGTGTAGGAATGGGAACTTGAAAAGGAAAAAAAAAAATAATGGGACATTTGGAAGTAAGATAAAGTTTTTCTTTACACCTTGCTTTTAAAAGCATTAAAAAGATTTGGTGGAACCAATTTACAATTAAAAAAAGGTCCTTCTATTAAGAAACAACCAACAACCACAAACAAAATTTGGGTGCTTTGTAGAACTTGGCCAATTTTTTTTTGTTTTAAGGAGGACGTTTGGGGATAATGGGAAAGTTGGAAAATGAGGGAATTCTTTGATTAAGGTTGATGACCAGATCAATGGTCCTTATTTTTGTATAATGTTTGAATCCCCCCTTACCTACCTTTGCATAGATGTAAAAAGTGTGCTGTACACAATATTTTCTGGTTACCATAAAAGCAAACCATATTTTAACTTGTATGCTTCAAAATGTGAGGGAAGTCAGTCTAAAATATTTTGGCAATGGAGATTAGAAAAATATACAAGATACCAAAATCGCAGACTCGATGGTGTGAAAGGTGGGGTCGAGGCTGAGGATCAGGTGGTGCCCCTTTAAGAATCATAAATGCATCTCTTAGAGTGTTGTCTTTTGTATTGCTTAAAAAAGTCTCTCTCTCTCCCTTTCTCCCCATCATAAGGTCAGCAGTTATTAAATCAATTCTATCGTCATTAGGCAGGTCAATATTTGGATGGTTATGAGAGCGTGACACTCATCTCACACTTCACACTGTAATAGCAAGGGCTGCCTTCTGTAATTCTAGTCTAGTCCATCTATAATATTCCACGTGTGTCTGTCTGTCCAGCTATTTTCTCGGAGGCCGGGGGTCATACGGTCATTAAACTTGGTGGGTGGGTGTAGCTTGGGCCAGGCCAGTTCAAGTTCGATTGGTTAGTGGATACGCCCTCACAAAGCCTGGTAATCGCAAAAAAAAATGTTTTCAAACAAGTAGTACTTTAAAAAAGCCAGATGATCGCTAAACCCGGGGGCCTTGCATATACTTCACCATATCCATGCATTTTTGCATGTTTCCTCTCCGGATACCTTGAGGGAACCACTGGGGAGCACTCCCATTTCGGAGGTGATGCCTACGTAGGGCTGTTAAGACTCCCATTTTCAGCATAATTATCACCCAATGATTCCTTTTTGGGGGAGGGGATTTTCACTCAGCAACCTCTACTTTGAGGAAAATTTGCCAAATTTGTCACCAAAAAACTCCTTATGGGCAATTTGGATGTCTTTCACCCAAAGACCACCCCTTTTCACTGAATGCCCCATGGATTGAAAGCACCAGCCTTACACCCATATCCATTTCATATGGGAGTTCCCCAATGTGCACCCTTCCCAGGAGCCACTGATCCAATGAAAACTCGGGAAATGTTGGAACTAACAAGGAGCAGCTTTTCTGCTTTAGATTTTCTAAATGTACCTCGATGGCCTAGGTCTATGCTGTTAGTTAAATGTCAATTAGGTTTGTAATTGCTACAATTATATAGCCATGCATAATGAAAGTGTAGGTGTGGTTTGGGGACTTAGTTGTTCTAATGTTGTTCAAAGTCACATGACAAAAACACCTAAAATCTAGTGCAAAGCCTGTTTATTTCTGAATTGTGCTTACTAATTCTATATAGAATTATCTCAATTTGAAAATGCTACGTAGAATGCCCCAGTGAAGTTATCAACAGCAACTTATGGCGTGACCTTTGCAGGACACGTTTCCAGAGGGGGAGGGAAGGGGTAAAGGGATAGAAGCTAAAGAAGACCGGATGCCTGTGGCGGGATTCGAACCCGGGGCCTCCGGCGCACCATTCCCATGAGCAGGGATGGCAAGCCACAAGCGATTTTGTGCCTTATATAAGTGTTGGTACGATGACGTCATCACATCTTTTTGGACTTAGTGCATTTTCTGAGTTTTGGTAGTGATAGGGTTAGGGTACCTCTACCTGGAAAAAAGTAACTGTACCCTAATAACCTAACCAAGTCCATCCCATTTTGAGATCTCATGCAGGTTTAGGGTTTAAGGTAAGGATCCTGCATTAGAGATATATACCCAGGACTTTTGACGAAGCTCTTAATTTTTATTTTTTTATTAAACTTTAATAATTAGACCAGTTTTTGTCTCACCTGAATGTGTTGAGGAAGAGATCTTGTGATCACAAGTTTGGTGGGTGGGTGGGTGGTTAAAGTAGTAATTATGTGTGCGCCATTTTGGTTAAAGTTTCGAATGTAACTATTATCTGACCTATCCTGTAGTGATGAATCTTGGTGCGTAACAGGAAGGCAAGAGGTTCTTGACCTGATTAGGAAAAATATATGCTAATTAAATAATTTGCATAATTTATGCAAAAAAATGAAAATACATTATTTGGTTTTTGTAGAAGCTGTTTGGGACTATCACCATATGAAAGTGTATAAGGCTTCCATGTTCATGTCACTAGTGACATTCATCACATATTTAATGAGCTAATTTGCATAATTTATACAAATAGAATTGTAGATGCTATGAAGATGTGAATTTTACCATATGGAAGCTTATACCTAAGGCTTCCATGCACTTGTCGCTGGTGTAATTCATTAATTTAACAAGCTAATTTGCATAATTTATGCACAAATAGAAAATACATTAGGGTTTAGAGTGGATGGTAGGATGACACCACCATGTTCAGGAGCCATATGCAAGCTTATAGCTATACTTTGATCGCCACCAAATAGGTGGGAATTATTCGGTGGTTATTGTTCCGTGCGTAAAAGTAAACCAAATGTACTCGAGCGTTTGCACAGAATCGCACGCGCTACGCAAAATGTACACACTGCGTCTCTTGCGTTTGCTTGCGCCTACATTATTCCATATCAGTTCGCACTGTTATGAGGCCCGCCTATTTGATGGTAATCAAAGTATAGAGCGTTTTGATGCACACATGTCACTGGTGTCATTTATTGCATATTTGATGAGCTAATTTGCATAATTTATGGAAAAAGTAGCAAATACATTGTGTTTGACTTCAATTTCATTTTAGCATTTTTGGTTTCACAGCAAGTGTTTCAGATGTTCACAAAAGCAGGCAAGAAAAGTGGTTTGAGAACCAACTTGTTAATCAGTTTTCCTCACATGACAATTCAAAATTCATCAAGGCCCGTTTTGCTTTATATTGGTTTATGAAACCAACTTGAGCTGGTGTTCTGAAAGCAAGTGTGAGATTTTGACCACCACTCAATCATGCTCCTGGAGCATAGGTTGTGGCAACTGTTCCAGAGCGGAGCTATTCATTATATTGAGTGCCGACCACAAGAGCAGTAGCGATTTATTCTGTAAATGTTATCAAGGATTAGAATTGCAAATCTGGCACACCAATCCTCGCTGGTCTTGTGGTTAGCTAGCTGACCTCATGATACAGTGGTCTCGGGTTCGAATCTCGCTACTGCTTCTTTTAAAATAAAATTTTCAGTATTTTTTTCAGGTTAGCGGGAAAGTCCAAAAAAGATAAGAAAAAATAATAGCTGCCCTGTGAGGTTAGTGAGGGAGACCAGCTCCTGGAGCATGGGTGGTGGTCAAAAACTACCGCGTGCGTTCTGAAATTGAGACTAACTTGAGACTCGGGTTCAAACCAGGGTTAGTCCTACACGAGTGGACCTTTTTTTTTCTTGTAAAGTTTGTTGCAGTGTGTGAGAAAATTCCTCATGGATGGTTCAGAATGGTCCCTCCAGGAGGATTCTTCTCACCAATTACATGTTAAACTTCTAGAGTATGTTTTTGTGAAAAAAGATTTAGAATCAGCCTAGTCCCTGGGTATTGCGGTTTCTTGAAATGCCCTTGTAGACCCATAAGGCATCTTAAAAATGGCAAAAATGGAAAACATTAAGAAGAAAATCACCATGGTATATATTAGGCTTTTTCTACTGAGCACCCAGCATTTTGTCAGTAAAATATTTCTCTGGTAAATAGTGTACAGTAGCAGAGAGAGAGAGAGAGAGAAGTATGCTGATGCAGGCATTTGGGACAACAGCCGACTTCAGCGATCAAGTGAAAATTGCTGGTAGAGATCACACACAGACCAATTATGGACTGACCTCCAAAAACAAAGTCCAGCATATCAGTTAGTCATTTTGATGTCTTTTCATTTTTGTTTCAGTCATCTGACATTTTGCTCTTAAAGGGGCATTTCGTGATCCACAGCCTCGTCCTCCTGACTTACCTATAAAAAACTTGAGATTTCTACATCATCTGAACCGTTAGCCCATGTGTAGCTAATCTTACGTGCAAATTCTGTCGCATCTGTAAGAAATTCGCAATTTTGTATTTTCTGTCCGTAAACGGACAGAAATTACAGCACAGTGGCCTATGGGACTGTGGGAAACAAACAATTGCTCATAACACGAAACCGCAAGATCGGGATCAACTCAAAATTTGTGAATAAGCTTTTCTCAAGCATATCTAGTGAGCAATAGATAAAACAGAAGGTGCTGGAATCACAAAATGCATCTTTAACCTTTGTTGATCTGGAGCAGTCAATTTCTAGTCTTTCTACTGCATGCGCATAATGCAGAACTGGCGTTTCTCTATTGGCATTATATCTGGCATGTTCTCTGGCAAAAATCCTTCTTTTAAGGGGTTTGATGTGTGATTTGTTTATGGGTGGCAAAGGAAAGACTTTGCATTTTTAGGTGCGAAAGTTCCACGTGCAGATACCTTGGATCTCTGCGTTTTGTTTGCATTTATTTGTGCAAAGAATTAAAACAAAAAGAAATCGCGTCAATCGCGAGACCTCTACGCCCGCTTTCAGGCGCGCATCCTCTACGCACACGTTCACTGCTTTGCTGTGTACTGAATGTGCCGCTAACTTTTCTTGCGGCCCAACGAGGCGTGTCCAAATTGTTTCAATATAATAAATTTGAGTTGTGTTAGTATTTAATGGAAAGTTAAGTCGTAACCCCCAAAACCTCTGCATTTTTATTTCAAATTTTGAGAACGACATCGTGACTCTCAATCATATTTAGAAGATACAAATTTTAATCACATGTGAGTTTCGTATTTTTTTTTTGGTAAATGGTGATCCAACGTCTAATTTTGTACTTTTCCCATAGTCATGCGTGGTTTAAAAAGTGCACATACCTTTTTTGTTTTGCTATAGTTCAAAAACCAAGTCGGTGACCCCCCATTTGTTATTTCTATTCTATCAGCTACCGTTGTAAATACATATATGTGAATTCTCTGGGAAATTTTATGGAGTAGTTCACTACACGTCAAAAACCTTAAAGGGTCTCTGACAAATAATTTTTCTTTGTGGAAGGATTTTTGGCCAGATAATTTACTGGGTATAAAAGTAGGAAATAATAGGAGGAGGTCATTTTGGTGGTAAAAAGTTATAATCCCATTTACTCGGGTAGTCTGAGTACAAACATTGGGCTCAGAGAATATGCTTGCGTCGCTATACTCACATTAAACTGAATTTGGCCCAAATTTCATTTTAAAGGAGGATGTTCTTTGATAAAGGTCCCAGAAAATATTGAGAAGTGTCAGAAAATAAATTGGGATGGCCTTAAAATAAATCGTTCGTTCGTTCGTGCCCACAAGTCATTCGTAATGGCTTGTGGTGGTGGTCAGGATTGGTTCACTGTGTAGAGCTGATCCGGGGCCGGGTTGTATCTATGATAACGGACGCTCCTAACATGGCCCGCGTTTTTTAAGCTGGGGGCGGATGGGAACAGTCATGGGTTTTACTACCTACCTTATTCGACACTGAACTGCGATTAACATGTACAGTTGTGACTCTCTGTTACACGGGACGACGTGGCTTAACGTCCCCTCCCGAAGGACGGTATGCTTTCCATCCATGATTCATTTGCCCAATTTCCCCCAAAAAAGTTTGGGGAACCATGGTCGGAGAGCGTAGTCTGTATTTAATCAGCAGCTCGTATACAGATTAAATCCAGAATTGAGCAGCCCGAGTGAATCCCAGCAGGTGGAACCCGCACCGGGATCGAAGCCCGGGATTGTTTGATTGGTATATTTGCGGCCATAGGCAAGCACCCTAACCACTAGACGACGCTCTCAACTCTCCCACAAGAAATAAATTGACTTAAAATAATGGTCACAAATACTTTATATTTGGCTTTTTTCCTCCTCTAACTTTTTGGGATCTGTTCAAACAATTCCATGGAAAGGCTAGTTTTATGTCTACATACATGTACAAAAGCTGCAATACACCAGTGCTATCCGTAAAGAGTCCATGGTCCGATCGCTAATAAGTCCTTGTTTCCTAGCACCCACCCGATTCTACTGGAAGTAAATATCTTTAGTGTTAGAAAAAAGCTTCTGTTTTTTTCTCATTTAACCCAATTTTATTCCCAATGCCCCCAAACTCAGGTCATAGGTGCATCAAAAAGACTTGCATGTCATGGTGGGGTTAAGTCATTCAAAGGTCATTATAATGTCAACTTTTTCAGACAGTTGAGGGAAAGGTAGATCGCGAACAGCAGTGACATAGTGTTTGAGAACCACTTTTAAACACTGTTTGTTCATGATGCTTAAAACCCCATGGAGAAAGTCACGTTCACCCTTTCAAATGCAGGTTCATTCAAAAACTTATAGAATTGCCCCTGAGATTGGATTTTTGAATTACAATGAATTTATGAATGTCTTTGAATTTTTCTTTGGTATCCTTCCAAATCCCAACAATTTTTCAATTTAATCTTGATAAAGCATAGAGTGTATCCGTTCAGACATTACACAATTTTTTGTGGTTTTTTTAAAAACCCTATCACGATAGTATTAAGAAATAAAGAATGTTGTACATGGCGAGTTTTCCAAGTTAGGTTTTGACCTATTATGATGTAATACAATTCGACATGAAGCACATATTAGAATACAGTGTTATCACTGTAAACTTGCTGATGTGTAACTTATTACCATAATTTCACAGATCTTTCTTTATTTTGAAGTAAAAACATTACAGAATATTTCACCATAAAAATTACATGGGAGGGACATGGAACAATAATACTTTTCAGTACAATATTGACAGAATAACATAATATTAATAAATAATTGTACACTCGTATAAATTTACATTTTTTTTTTACTGGGAGTCTCTATGCATCTTCGAACTGCGAAAAATTCTGCATTTTTTTACAGAGTTTTTAAACCTTTTTTAAATCATATTCATTATATATTTATGTGATGAAACCATATTTATGGCATTTGGTCCAGTTGTTGTGAGTTTCGAGCCCCGCTGTGGCCAATTGTGTTTCACACTTGAGAAGGCGCTTTATTACCTCAATTACTCCTCTGTACCCTGTGTCTAAAGGGGACCGGCATTATTCTTATTATGTATTTGAGAATCTTCCATCTATATTGCTATACACAAGCTGGAAACCAATAAAGCAACAACTTTCTCAATGATTTGCTCCTCTCTTGAAACTTGGGTGCCCAAATACTTCAACACTTGGCACCAATCCCATTAACTTTCATTGAATTTTAAACAGAACGCATTCATAATGCAGTTACGTCGTTCACCCTCAGTAACGCGACAGTTTGCCACATGTGCAAATGAACCCACTAGTTATAATAAACCTTGTTTGGTAGTTCATCATTAGCCCACCATGTTCGTTGAATCATACGGTATATACTGGTCCCGGAGTGAGGGCCACAATGATTCAGGCTAATTATGTACCCGGAAGTAGCTAGCGTGTGCACACTATTTCCGGTCTATGTCGTGTCAACTTTGTTCATCTATCATGTCAAGGACGCGTTGTTTTTATTTAACTATGAGATGGCCTAATTCTTTCTGGGAAGTAATTTTGTCCGGGAGATTTGCCAACATAAATGAAGAAGGGATTGATTAAAAGGTGTGGATAGTGCCACACCGGGAGAGTATCTCGGCTGTTGGATTAAAGATTTTCAGGTCATTTGAAGGTAATCGCTTGATCCAGAGTCAGTACAGTAGCATTTAAATAACTGTACTTTGTAGGCAAAAGGCGGTTCAACTCGCGGAAATCTTGAGTTTGAAACAATTTTTGTTGACGTCCACGTGAAGACGGAAATAATTACACAACTGGATCTCTATAAACATCAGATCGGCGATAATTCGTCATCTGACAGGTAAATAGAGAGGGGATATGTTTTGACAGAGCCCAATATTGGTCCCAGTCATGAACTGGCCAATCTAATTGGAATGTGTATAGTAATATAGGGACATAAGATTCTCAAAACATAATACTGATAAAATTGGATTCTTGTGTTTTTGTCCCATACCCAATTTATTGGTCTCCGCTATTGAGTTAAAAAAATATTTTTTTTTCAACTCACTAGCTTGACCAATGAATTTTTTTGGGTATTGACCTAACAAGCAAACAAATGAACACTGGCAGGCTGTATATTGTGAGGACGTACACAGATCACAATATACACAACTTTTCATCATACTTGCACTTCATAGCTATACCACAAACTACCACTAAATTTAATGTGGTATATTTGTGTTATATGCTTATAGTAGTTTTATCATAACTATACCAAAATTGATAACTCATCATATACTACAATATACATACCGTAATAAACAATAAGCTGCACATAGTGCACAATGTACAGGGCTGGCCAAGAGAAGTTGTGGGCCCAGGGTAACCTGGTGTTATACGCTTACAGTGGCGCGGGTGGGTGGGGGATGTACGTGAATGTACCACACGTTATATGTCAAATGTTTAGATCACATGTATACGACAAACTACCACAAAATATTGTAGGTTCGTAACTTCATATACCACAATATACCACAATATTGGCAAGACCAGGGGTTTTTAAATTGAAGACCTAAAAATAACTTATGGCGAAGATTATTCATCCCTGGCCGTGGGTAGCGGTGACGAAAGCTAGAGCATTAAATTAGTGGCGGGAAGAATTAAAAGTGACTAATAATTTCAACCAAATATTGCATAATGACCGCAAAATTTGGTTCTTATTCAGAAAACACAAGAGGCAATAACTTATAAGACATCAATAAAACAAATTGGAGAATAATTTCGGAACCATGAATTCATTTGACAATAATTTAAATGAGGAATTACGATTTTCTTTTGTAAATTGCACAATTTAGCAGGAATAAAAATATTTAAACTTCTCCTCCAGCAATCATGTGACCAATCCACTGTCAAATAAATTAACATTGCCGGTGACGATAAAATCACATGGCCGCTGGAAAGAAACCTCATTTCTTGATTCATTACTATCAATAATTCATTTACACACAAAAGGAACGTTCCAACATAATTACAAACACAGTACACGGAAATTACAATGCCGCCACTCAATTCACACCCATAACATTCATCATTCCCGGCATACTCACTCTTTTCCCACATACTCACTATCGATCAGACTTCGTCTATCTCTCATAACTTAATTTAACACCCCAAAAAGAACACTTGACCAAGCTTAACTAATCCTAAACAAATAACAAATAAATGACCTGGATCGACCTCAAAATTCCAGGCCTACACGACAAATCGCTTAATCAACGACACTCGATTCATTGATACCTTCCTCCTGCTCATCAAATTTATCCACACAATTTCCAAAACGCAATTCAAATCATTGTCAGAATTGGGCGGGCTTATTGTACAATAGCGCCAGCCACCTCAGACGCCACCATTCTATGCGACAAATCACTGTCAATAGCCGTGAAGAGTGGGGTTCTATTAACATCGCGCGCAGCCACTCAAAATGCTTTGAAAACAATACGAATACTTGAACATACAAACACTTGGCATTACTCATGCTCATGACACCATGACGCCCATTCTAAAGCACAATGGCACACCTCAATTTCATGGGTTACTTGTGCTCAGCAAAATTCTCTCCGAAAATAATCGAACATGTCAATTTAACCATCCTGTAAATTCATTGAGAAAAATGACAAATGTATGAATATGAAAAATTAACGGCAGCTAACATTCACACAAAGACTATCAGTCGTCCCAAAGGGGTGAAAGGTCAACGCAATATTTTCAAGAAACTTTGGAAGGGAAATTCTTTGACCTAAGGTTTACGGCAGAGACTACCATAACACAGAGTGCCGCTGCGCGTGTATTTCGTCAACCTTTGACTGAAAAATTACCTTTGCACCAAATGAGCGACACAGAGGACATTTTGAAGGCATTATTTTGACACTAAGGTTTTACACCTTCCCCCGTCAGAAACTACAAAACACAGCAGTGCCGCGTTCGCGTGTAGTTCGTAAACTTGGACAAAAATTACCTTTGACAAATGGCGCACAGAGGACGTATTTTATCAGAACATTGGGCTCTAAAACTGATGCAAAAGTTGAAAGCATTCAAGCTTTCACATAAGTCCACGAAGGACTCCTCAAAATTTTCATTCATGATATCAAAATTCAACTTATACAATACTAGAAAATTACTCTACTACTTCCTACTACAATTCAAACCTACAAATCCCTTAATTATATAAGCCCTGTCAAGGTATTTTGGGAAATAATAATTACCAAAACAATTGAAGAACGCAACAAACTACAGCTTACATTCTTTACTTCCACCCCGCACCCACATTCACTCCACACATTCAGCTATCATCGCATCTCTCATCATCCCAGCTCACATACTCCCACTACACATGCCAAGCTGTAATTCACACACACAATCAACACACAATCAACAAAATGCAACACAACATTCCTCCAATCACAAGGAAACAGGTGAGGCAAAAAGAGGGACTATTGAAAACATGTGTATACTTGACTACGCAAAATCACAGGATGGCAGCAGTAAAAATATCAATGATCAACAGCAGAGGCGATTGCTTTCACAAATTTAGGAAATTAAATAAACACTGCATTTCACAATAATATAAATTACCATAAAAACAATTTCGGACAATTATTACCTTGTGTGCTTTTTTGTGGTCTAGAGTCCTTGTGAGCGTAAATAATCCAATTTTATACTAATTTTGGGAAAGAACAGACTCCCTGTAAAGTAGGTGTCAGTGATCCCCTTGTGCTTACAAGTTACCACAATATTAGATTACTAGGCGGTCCCCGGGTTTCGGCATCACCTGGTTTTCGCGATCACTGTCTGCTTGAATGACCCTGGCGTCCACAATCGACCCCACCAAATTTTCAGGTCCATACACCATCGTTTACCCTATTTTGACCTAAATGACCCCCGATGACCTTTGATCACAACCAAGACAAACTCGTTCTTCGTTCGGGCTCAAAAGGGGCACCCACCACCAAGTTTCAGGCACTGTGCAACCCTCGGTCTCGCGAGAAAATAGACGCGGTCAGCCATACAGACAGAAGACAGACCACCGGTATGCATCTGACCTAATTGTTTGAAATACAGATTGCCACCTGTTCCCACATACAGGTCCATATCCTTTACCTTTATGTAACTGATGGAAGCATTTTTTTTTTGTGTATGTGTCTCGCATGGTGCTCAGATTGAAAAAAGAAAAAGACAAAAATGCTCTTTGGACAGCAATAAAAGGTAAAATTTGTAATACAATGATTAAATTTACATAATATTCAAATCATGTACTATATAGAGTCAGTATTATAAAGGCTTGGATAAATAAAGTGCACAACCCTTTACTGAAAAAAGGGGCGCTAAAAGATGAACATGGAACATATCTTTCACTTGGTAGCCAATCGCTTCACCACAAAAGTTTTAAAACAAATTAATTATTTTTCTCTACACACAGAGGAAATTGATTTTGCACTCATTCTCATAGTTCAACTTGTATTCAGTATTCGGCAACGCATGGATGATGAACCTTAGATAACTGA